>CAUYPK010132748.1:0-63117 GCA_963574355.1 Loris lydekkerianus
AGCACGCTCACCTCTGCCCACTCGGCAGAGGGTCGGACTCAGGGAGCACGCTCACATCTGCACACGCTGCAGAGGGTCAGACTCAGGGAGCACACTCACATCTGCACACTCTGCAGAATGTCGGACTCAGGGAGCACGCTCACACCTGCACACTCTGCAGAGGGTCGGAATCAGGGAGCACGCTCACATCTGCACACTCTGCAGAGTGTCGGACTCAGCATGCTCACCTCTGCACACTCTGCAGAGGGTCGGACTCAGGGAGCACGCTCACATCTGCACACTCTGCAGAGGGTCAGACTCAGGGAGCATGCTCACATCTGCACACTCTGCAGAGGGTCGGACTCAGGGAGCACGCTCACATCTGTACACTCTAGAGAGGGTCAGACTTAGGGAGCACACTCACATCTGCACACCTCTGCAAAGCATCAGATTCAGGGAGCACGCTCACATCTGCACACCTCTGCCGAGGGTCAGGCTCAGGGAGCACGCTCACATCTGCACACTCTGCAGAGGGTCAGACTCAGGGAGCATGTTCACATCTGCACACGTCTCCAGAGGGTCAGACTCAGGGAGCACGCTCACATCTGCACACTCTGCAGAGTGTCAGACTCAGAAAGCACGCTCACATCTGCACACCTCGGCATAGGGTCTGTTTACCTCCTAATGACTTGGACTGCAGCCTCCCAGCATGACGTTTACCTCTGTCTTTTTTTGTCTGTTTCTCTGTTTTGTTTTCAGTGATTGAAGAACTGTTTTTTATGGATTCCGGGTTGTGTTCTGGAGAGACAGAAAAGTGAGAGCCACAGCAGTGATTCATCTGGCTGTGAGAGCTGTGACACAGTGCAGGGTAGGGGGCACCTACAGACACAGAAGGGCTCTATCCTCTGCGTCCTCATCCGCCTGCTGAGCAGGCTGGACTGGTCATGTGCCTTCTCTGAGCCTCAGTCTCTACATGCAAGATGATCATAAGGATTGGCTGGCAAGTTGGGAGAACTGTGCAAGAAAATGGCCTTGAGGGCAGCGCCTGTGGCTCAGTGAGGAGGGGGCCTGCCCCATATACTGAGGGTGGTGGGTTCAAACCTGGCCCGGCCAAACTGCACCAAAAAAATAGCTGGGCATTGTGGCAGGCGCCTGTAGTCCCAGCTACTCGGGAGGCTGAGGCAAGAGAATCAGCCAAGCCCAAGACCTGGAGGTTGCTGTGAGCTGTGACACCCCGGCACTTTTTCAAGGGTGACAAAGTGAGACTCTGTCTCTAAAAAACAAAACAAAAAAAAGAAAATGGCATTGAACGTCACAGCTCTGGGGCAGAGCAGGTGATTTGTGCCTTGTGTCTCTGCCTTTCAGTTTGTTCCTCATGAGAAGTAGTGCAGGACCATTTCACAGGTGGACACGCGGAACTCAGGGAGGTCAAGGACACTAGCCTTTGCCTCGTGGGCTGGCCAGTGCCTTGCTGCCCAGGGCTTCCCTTGGGGCTTGGATGGGGGACTCAGGGAGCTCCTATACCCACTCTATGGTGACAAGTGGCCCTTCTGACCAACCTGGGACACCTGATGTGAGGGGGGCTGGCCTGGAATCCAGGGCTCTACTTGCTCCCCAGAGGCTGGCTTGTCTCCACCCTGGAGGGTGGGGTCCTCTGCATTGAATAACTGTTTTCCATCTTCCATAGTGGGTACAGGCAGTCCCCAGGTTATGAACAACATAGGTTCTATAAGTTTGTCCTTAGGTTGAATTTGTATGTAAGTTGGAATAGGTACGACTTTCATAACTGTAAATTGTACATCAGTCAGATGTTTGTAACTCAGGAACCCCCTGTTCATGGGGAGTTGCATATAAGTTGGATGTTTGTAACTCAGGGATGGTCTATATATGGTTAAATATCCAGGTAGTAAAATTTAATTAACCATATTATACAAATCAGAAGGTATCACTGTTATTTAAATAGATTCAAACTGAGGCTGAGTACAGTGGCTCACACCTGTAATCCTAGCACTCCAGGAGGCGGAGGTGGGTGGATCGCCTGAGCTCAGGAGTTCAAGATCAACCTGAGCAAGAGTGAGACTCCATCTCTGCTAAAAATAGAAAATTGAGCTTGGCATGGTAGCAGGTACCTATAGTCCCAGCTACTTAGGAGGGTGAGGCAGGAGAATCACCTGAACCCATGGGTTTTGAGGTTCCTGCGAGCTACGATGCCAGAGTACTCAACCCAGGGTGATAAAGTGAGATTCTGTCTCAAAAAGAAAATAAATAAATAGACCCAAACCAAAAACAATCCAAATCCTACTAGAAATCAATTTTCTTGCCAGTTGTGGTGGCTCATGCCTGTGATCCCAGCACTCTGAGAGGCTGAGGTATGTGGATCACCTGAGCTCACAAGTTCGAGACCAGCCTGAGCTAGAGTGAGACCCTCGTCTCTAAAAGTAGCCGGGCGTTGTGGTGGGCACCTGTAGTCCCACTATTTGGGAGGCTGAGGCAAGAGAATCACTTAAGCCCATGGTTCTCAACCTTCTCGGTTGGGAAGATGAAGAGTTCTGTGGATGGAGGCTGGAGATGGTTACACAACAACCAGAATATACTTAATGCCACTAAACTGTGCTCTCAAATATGTATGGTTAAGATGGCAAATTTTATGTTTATGTGTATTTCACCATAATTTTAAGAAATGAGACTAAACGTACATCTGCTCGTGCACAAGTCTCATTGATACTTAGCTGAGTCCCTTGGACTCTATAAAGTTTTTATTCAATCTTATGCAATTATCAAACTTTTGCAACAATTACTCCTATAAAAGAAAACAAAATTTCAGGATGCTCATAATTTATTATGCCAAAAGAGAAATTAAAGCCTGGACACTGAGTTGTGTAGTATGTTTGCAATTCTGCCTCTTAGCAGAGAGGAGCTCTCTTCCTCACCATGCTCTGTAAATGACTTAGGAGGACCAAGACCAGATCTCCCCCTTCAATCACTGATCACTGTTACATATTAACTGTTTGTTTACTGTCCTGTACCTAACTCAGACCAGACAGTGACCAGGACCCAAAGACAATTACATCTTTAGTATGGAATGATAAATATATCTCTTTCAAAAGAAAAAGACCACTGCAACCAATCTGATTGTTTTAACTATGCCTTAAGCCTGACATAGAAAGACCCTGAAATTTTGTTAAACTTTGGTTCTGCACTTTCTAGGTGACCTGTCCTCACTTTGTGCTTGAATAAACTCTCTTTAAACCAGATCCTGATCCTTTGGATTATTTTAGGTTGACCCCTCCGCCACCAAGTTTAGCAGGACTATCTCCCTCATGCCTGAAACTTTGCTCCTCTAATAGATGATAAAGGGCATCAGAGTTGCCATTTGCATTTCTTAATTAGCAAGGAGATGACGTGTCTTTTCAGATGTTAATTATCCATCTGCTTGTCTCTCTCTGCCCATTTTTCGGCTGAGATATTTTAGTTTTTAGGTGATTCTTGAAAACTGTTACCTATTTAAGAACACTTAATACACAAAGGTCATTTGTCAGAGCTGCTGAAAATTTCTTCCAGATCAATTACCTTTGACTTTATTATATATTTTCCTTATAGGAAATTGAACTTTTGCTTAGTAAAATGCTTTAGGGTTTTACGTCTTGTTTAGAAAGGCATTCTGCTTCTGAAGATTAAATACATTTTTAAAAATCTTGTGTTTTCTTCTAGTATTTTAACACAATTTAATTTTTTTAATTAAAAAATTTTTATTCTATTTTTGTTTTTTAGAGACAGAGCCTCAAGCTATTGTCCTGAATAGAGTGCCATGGCATCACAGCTCGCAGCAACCTCAAATTCCTGGGCTCAAGCAATTCTCCTGCCTCCGCCTCCCAAGTAGCTGGGACTACAGGCACCCACCACAAGACCCAGCTGGTTTTTTTTTGGTTGCAGCCATCATTGTTGTTTGGCGGGCCAGGGCTAGATTCGAATTCACCAGCTCAGGTGTTTGTGGCTGACGCCTTAGCCGCTTGAGCCACAGGTGCTGAGCCTAAAATGCTATTCATATTTTAGAATCACTAGAGAGAAATAGGGAAAGGCTGAGATGGGTGTGAATCATCCTTATAGAAACGATAAAACACACACACCCTGCACAGAGGGAGACTTGGCTAGGTTCTGAGCATTGGAAGGTCCTTGTGCCTCTGGAATCGCCTGAGCAGTGTAACAGCTGCTTAAGAGGACAGAAGGATGGGTGCAGCAGCTGTCCCCTCCCTGCCCCCCTGACCACCTTTGGGCCTCCCACTGACCCCAGCTCTATACCCTGCCACATCTCCCAGAGCTGCCTTCTCCTTGCTCCTGGGACTGCCAGCCTGCAGGAGAGGCCTGGGTCCCAGCCATCTGTCTCTTCCCTCGGGACTGAAGGCTCCATATAGTGCAGGTTCAGCCTTCCATTGTGCTCACTCCAGCTGCACCTGCCCTCCGTCAGCCTTGGCGGGCCTCCTCTGGCCTCCTGGACTCCCTGGCTTTTAACCTTCTCTTCTCTGGCTTTGCTCCAGGTGCTCCAGAAAGCCCCTCCACGGTCTCTGCTCCCTCTCTCTTCTCCCTGCCCTGCAGTCTCCCCTTGTACCTGTAGGACCACCTGCTCCTTTCCCTCCTGCCCTCTGCCCTGGGGCTCATCTGTAGGGAAGGAATTCATGGGCTCCTCATCCCCTGACCAATGGTGCTGGCCTGGACCTTTCTCAGAGTTAGGTGTGGCTGAGGGTGGTGCCCCTGGTGGCTTAGAGTAGGCTGCTGGCAGGTCGTGGTGTGAGTCCAGAGCTTAAGGGAGGGGTAGGGCTTGAGATCTGGATTTGGGGGTCATGGTGCATAATACAGCACACAGAGCAGACTGACAACCTCCTCCAGCTGAGGAGGTGTTGGGAGTCCAAGGATCATCATTGCACAGGCATTGAATGCATGGGTTGGTGTCAGGGCTCTGGGGATAAACTTGGGGTGCTGATAGGGTGTCTTTGGAGGAAGGCCCCACCAACAGCTGGGGTGCAAAGAAGTGTTGTTTCATTCATATTTGTAAATGTATGCACACTTGTGACATATGCTAGAAACTTCAGTCCAGATAAGTCCAAAAGAGCTGTTTGAAAATAAATAACTCTAACGCAATGCTGAGTCAGCACTGGGCAGCATCCTCTCAGTTCTGGGTCTGAAACCCAACGTGCAGAAGCAGTGGCAGGGGAGGTGGCTGGGGAGCTGGCTGGGGAGTGTGGAGCAGAGTGCAGAGTGAGCAGGGCAGAGGAGCAGCAGTGAGAAGGAGCCCTGTGGGTGTGGGGGCTGGTGTCACTTTGGGCAGTATTTAGATAATTCCCAAGTCAATGTTGCTATCCAGAACCCCCCATACAGCTCCAACTGGGTCCAGGCTTCCCTGGAGGTCCCACAGCACCTCCCACAGGTCAGGGACAGTAGCTCACTGCTCCCCCAAACTTTCCGCACCCTCCCAGGGCACCAGCTGGGTAGGCAGCCTCCTGCTCCCGTTGTGTCTCTCTTTTCTCCCCTGGCAGCCCTGGGCACACTAAGTCCTTGTTCACAAACTCGGTGAACCCCACTGCCCTTACTCCTCCCCCCAGGGATTTGGAGCTTCCATGCTTGTCCTCATCTGCCTTCCCAACTGACCCCTTACCTCACCACTTCCTTTCCACTCTGAACCTATACTTTGCTCTTGGTTCTTCTCAGAGTGTCCTCCCTGTCCACCTGTCCAGGCTCCAACCTTCCCGGCTCCACCTGGCCTGCCTGACTCCTCTGACAGGCTGGTGCCCCCAGTAGCCTCCTGGACTGAGATCTGCTTATAGCGAGGACAGCCACAGTTCACGCCATCAGCCACCCCTGGGCTTAGCCCTTAACTTGGGTGACCCAATCGTGTCCCCACAAAAACACTGGAAGGTCCATGCTATTATTATCCTGTGAGTTCAGAGACTCACTCAAGGTGACAACATCCACTGAGTGGCAGAGCTGGGACCCACCACCAAGGCACTGTCTAGGCAGAGAAGAGGGTTGGGTCTGCTGTCCCCACAGAATTCCCTTTTTTTTCAGGCTGAATGTGTATATGTAGACCACATTTGGCTTATCCATTCATCTACTTAAGGTACTTGGGACGCTTCCACATTTCAGCTGTTGTGAATAATGCCACTGTGAACATGGGTGCACAATCATTTGTTTGGGTTCCTACTTTCAGTTCTTTTGGTATATATCTAAAATTGCTGGGTACTATGTTAATTCTATGCTCAACTTTTTGTGGAACTGCCAGACCACATGGTGGTTACACTTTTATAGTCCTGCCATATAAGAGTCTCACTGTCTCCACAGCCTCACCTGTTATTCTGTTTTTGGACAGCAGCTATCCTAATGGGTATGAAGTGCTACTTTGAAGTGGCTTTGATTTGCATTTCCTTGAAGGCCCATAATGCTGAGTCTTTTCATGAGTTCTGTGGCCATTGGTGTATCCCCTTTTGAGAAATGTCTATTCAAATGTTTTGCCCATTTTTGAATTGGGCTGCTTGCTTTATAGTGGTGTCCTTATTGACTTTTAGGATTTTATTTTATTTTATTTTACTTTATTTTATTTCTGAGGCAGAGTTTCACTTTGTCACTCCTGATAGAATGCTGTGCTGTTATAGCTCACAGCAACCTCAGACTCCTGGGCTCAGGGGATTCTCTTGCCTCAGCCTCCCGAGTAGCTGCAGGCACCCACAATGCCCGGCTTTTTTTGTTTGTTTGTTTGTTTTAGAGGTGGGGTCTTGCTCTAGCTCAGGGTGGTCTCGAACTTGTGAGCTCAGACAATCTGCCTTGGCCTCCCAGAGTGCTAGGATTACAGGGACCACATGAGCCACCACACCTGGCCCTTAGGAATTCTTTATATACTCTGCCCATTAATCCTTCATCAAAGACTTCTTTGGGGAGGAGGCAGGAAGGACAATCCTTGACAGACGTGGCATCTGAGCTGAAACAACATGTGTAGTCAGCAATCATATAAACAGGCTGGTTTTTGGAGGACAAGGTCCTTGTTGTCTGGCCTGGCACTAGCCAGGTGTGTCAGGGATAGAGATCACCCTCTCCTTGACTATCTGCTGCCAGGCTGGCAGCTGTAGGAGCCACTCCAGGAAATGCGGAAAATTCACTGAGATTTCCCAGCCTCTGCCTCAAGCTCTTCCCTGGAAGCTGCAAGTATCCGATTAGACTCCAGTGGCCCTGCCAGCTTGACTGTTAGTTTCAAGGAGGGACGGATTCCTAGAGCTGCCTACTCTGCTGTTTTCTGTGACATCACCCTGTTCCTAGATGTTCTATTCAAGATGCTGTTGTCAGGGAATTGACTTCATCATTTCCCAGATTATTCTTTGCTTGTACATAGAGAACAGCAAGGAACTGTTTGGTCTTTTAACCTGCAACTTTGCTGAATGCATTCGTTCATTTTAGCAGCTTTCTCGTGGATTCTTGGAGGGTTCCTATATATGAGATTGTGTCATCTGTGTTGTCCGTTAATATGACACAGATATTTTACTTCTTCCTTTGCAATTTCGATGTCCCTTACGTCTTTATTTCATTTTCTTGCCTATTGCTCTGTCTAGAACTTTTAGTGCAATATTGAACAGTGGGTTTAATGTGCCCCAGAGTGGGGAACATGAACTTGAGGGGAGCAAGCGCAAACCTGCTCAGTGCCCTCAGCCTGGCCAGTGAGGCTCCTTCAGCAGGGCTGGGTCTCTCCCATCCTCCTCCTCCTGGGGACCTATAAATTTGTCCAAGGCATGAAAAAACTCCCCCACCCCCATGAGGCCCAGAGACGGCAGGCCCAGCCATAGGCCTGTCTCCTTGGGCTAGCTAGCTCCATGCTGGGCAAGCTGCTGAGGTTTAGGGGCTACAGCTTCTGGCCAGTCCTGCAGTCCCACCCCCACCAGCCTGAACTGGGAAGCACCAGGCTTCTACCTGGCCCATGTCTCTACCAAATGCTCTCCATCCTTGGCTCAGGGTCTGGAGGGAACCTAAAAGCAAACTAGCCCTCTGCTGTGGCTTAGGGAATGGTGTTCTCTAGTCACAAAAGCCATAAAAGCTAGACACTGGGCAATCCTCATCCTTAAACCCTTGCTGTCAGCTGAACAGAATCCAAGAGTCCTCCCATGCCCACAGGCCCTGCCCAGTGTGGTCCATAATGGCCTTCTGTGTCTTTCTTGAACTACTTATTCCCGCCTGAGGGCCTTTGTCTGGGCCATTCCTACCACCTAGACAGCCCTTTCCCTGCCCTGCCCCCCATCCTGCAGGGTTACCACTACTGCTTAGAGAGGCCTTCTTCAACCACCTTTTCATTTATACACCCCACCTCCACTTGCTCCAAGCTCTCAGTTCTATCCCATCTACATCTATAGGCTGTGGAACATATAGGTCGGTGGTTTGTCTTCCAGTGTCTACCTGCTTTCCTGACCACACTGAAAAGTCCTGCCATAGAAACACGCTGTTGGTTTTACCTGTCCCGGAACCCCCTGAAATCAATGCCGATGCTGGCACCTAGTCAGTGTTAGAGAATAAAGAACAAGCCTGGAGATCTTGGGGCCCAGCTGTGTACACACCACAGTCAGCAGCATACCCTGTGTGCTCCAGGGGGCTGGTTTGGGCCAGTCCTGGAGGACACTGCAGAAGAGGAGTCCCCACAGAAGGGCAGGAAAAGTTAACCCCCCCAAGTAGGGATCCTCCAATGTATTTTCTTAGGTACCAGGTTGGCACAACGGTCTTCAGGCTCATGATATCAAACATCAGAGAATGTCGTGAAAAGCTGAGCCCTGTGGAGGGTCCTATCTCAACCCTGCTCCCTTCCCTTCCCCTCCAGCTAGGACTGTTTCAGACCCACTGCACCTCAGCATCTCCCTCCCTCCAACTCTGGCTTTGTGTCCTGGGAGGGACCTCTGCTGGGCAGGGGGAGGTGGAGTGGGGCTGCTGTGTAGGGCACTCCTGGTGTGCCAGGCACAGTGCTGAGCTTTGACCTGGGTCCCGCTCCCCTCACATTTCATGGCAGCCCTAGGGAACAGGGGCTTCCCCCCTTCTATAGATATGAGGCTAAGAAATGATGGGGTCTGCAGTGAGGTCTGACTCTACCCCACCCCTGTCTCTTAGGCCTTCTGGCTGGGCTTGGCTCGGGCTGGGGTCCAGAAGCCCTATGTGCACCTGGCCCAGACTTGGAGCTCAATGTCCCCAAATCTTTCACTTCTGGTGGCTCAGTGTCCTGGCCCCTGACTTTGTCCCCAGATCCTGCAGCCAAGCCCAGTGGGCTCTGCCAGTCCTCCCAGTTGGAGCCCCTAGACAGGCACCTGCCCAGGCTGACTTCCCTGACTCAAAATCCCCAGCCAACCCAGCCTGCTGGTCCCAGGTCTGCCTGCCTGGCTTGGCTTTCTCCCAAATGCATAGACCCTCAACCAACTTGGAAGGAGCACCAAATGCCACAGGGCCAGAGGGTACACCCAGCTAGACCGTGCCTCAGCACACCAATGAATGAATCAAAATCGTTTATAAATCCTTCAACTGCCTTGTGGTAGCACAATTACCTTGCATTGTTTTGTATGTGTGTTGAGTTAATTTGTAATCTGTAAACATTTCAAAGCTACATTTTTGTAACCCTTTTAGCCTAGCCATTCTTCATTTTAAAGTTTACTCTGGAGCAAAAAAAAAAGAGAAAGAGAGCTGTCTCATGTAAGTATCAGAGGTGGAGGCAATTGTTTATAGTAGCATACTTTTGGAAATAAGCTAAATGCCCATTAACAGTCAACTGCTTAAATAAATTACAATACAGCCCCACTATGGGACTACTATTCTGCACTGAAAGAATAGGGAATTCTTGATACAACGATTAGGGGCAGTCTTCACAATGTTTGGGTTAATGGAACAAAGCAAGGTGCAGAAAGCGTTCTTGTCTGTGTGAGGAGGGGACACACTGTATCTATACATCTCTGCCTGCAGGAGACAGATGACACTGGCTGCCATCATGGAGGAGACCCTGGGTGTCTGGGAACAGGGCAGGGTGGAAGTAGGCTTTCACAAGGGGTAGGGGCTTTGAATACACTTTTGAATTGAATATTTTACATAGTCAAAACCAAAATGAAATTCAAATGCAAAAGCTGAAGGAAGTGAGAACACATAGAAGACACTGCCCATTCTGCCCCCAACCCCCACCAAAGGGCCCCTCACTGGGCCTGGGTAGTCTCCTTCAGTGCCCCCTAACCTTTGAACCCACTGGGAGGATGCATGTACAATTAATGTCCTTATAAAAAGGGACATTTGGACACGAACACACACACATGGGCAGAACGCCATGTGGGCATGAAGCCAGAGAGTGGGGTGACACCTCCACAAGCCACGGAATGCCAGAGATTGCCGTTGGGAGGAGGGAGGCCTGGAACATATTCTCTTGTGCAGCCCTCAGAAGGTACTGGCCTGCCCATACCTAGATCTCAGATTTCTGCCTCCAGAACTGGGAGACAGTAGATTGCTATGACTTAAGCTGCCAGTGAGTGGCATACTGTTAGAGCAGTGGCAGGCAACCAATAGATAACATCTCATTGGCAAACTGCGATTCCTGCCTAATGGCTTAATCTGGAAGCACCTGAACCCTTAAGTCGAGACCTCACTGTCCTAAGCTACAAGGCTGTCGCTGACCTCTGAGAGAGCCCACCCTGGCCCAGTACTTACTAGTATAGGTCACGTTCTTGGAGACCATAGTGGGTGGTGACTTGGACATCTTTGCTGAGGACCAATGGGTTGATGCAAAGTGTGACCTCGGCTAAAGGAGCTCCTTACCTGGGGAGTGACACAGTGCTTGAGTGGCTGGTCCCCAGACCTACAGCCCCCCTTACCCCTGGTGCCTGACAACAGCCAGGTTTCCCTGAGGGCTCACATGTGGCTCACACCTGCATGCTCCCTTCCCCCCTCACCCTGCCAGTCTCCCCTGCTAGACCTGGCTGGAGCTGCCCAAGCTTTCCGCTCTTAGAACACACTGCTTTGGTCTGCCTCAGGGCTTTTGCATTTGCAGTCTCCTCAGCCAAAAGCTAGCCCCCCAGCTGGCTGTGGCCAGATCCTCTCCCTTCAAGGCCCAACTCAAATGTCACCCCTTTCCTCACCACCCTATCCAAAGTGCTTTTTTTCTCCCCACCCCAGGTGACTTCAATTATATTTTCTTCTCTGCAATTGCCACTATCTGATTATCACTTTTAAAAATCAGTTTGTCATCTATATCCCGTTAAAATGCAAGCTTCCTGAGAACAAGGGTTTTTCCTGCTCATCAAAGCTCCCAACGTGCCCTTTGTATTCCCTGACTTTTCACTGAGTGAATTTTCATCTTTGAGGGGAGTGAACTGAGACTCCACAGAAGTCCAAAGTCACAGGGCCAGGAAGGGCTAGAGCCGGGATTCTAGCCCAAGGTTCTCTGACTCTATAGCTCGAGCCATTTCCGCCACATTCCAGGTACAGTGCCCCGCGGAGAGGGATCCCAGGAGAGAGAGCCTCCATTAGCAGGGCCCCACCTCCGGACGCCCCCAGCTTGGTGAGCCGCACTCTAGGGCCACACAGCCAGGTGCACAGGACGGAGGGTAAATATGTGATAAAGCAGGTGCATTGCGGGCACGCAAAGGGGAGACCTTGCAAGCGGCCTTGAGAGGGGCTTCTGGAGGGGCTCGCCCCGGCCCTGTGCACCCCCATGCCGGGTCTTGCTCCCCCCGCCCCGCGCGCTCCCCGCCGGCAGCCCGCCTCCAGCCCGCCTGCCCCGCGCGCACCCACCGGCCGAGCCACCTGGCTAGCTCCGAAGCCTCCGCGCCACACACAGTTCTCAGCTCCACGCGCCGGGCCCTGGGTTTACGTTGCCAGGGAAACCATTCTCCCGCCGGCTGTGACGTCACAGAGGCCTTCGCAGCAGGGCCGGGGGCGGGGCGCCGGCGGGGGCGGGGCGTGGGCGCCTGGCGGAGGAGTGGCAGAGCGCGCGCTCGGCCGGCGCTGCCCGGGCCCGGGGTGGGGCTCTCCGAGAGCTGGAGCCTCCTTCCTCCGCTATTCGTTGCTCTGCCCTTGCTCTCAATCTTTTTTTTCGTCCCTACCCGTTTAACAGACACCGAGCAGGGCGCTCTGGATGGATACGTGTGGAGCAAAAAAAGAGATGATCTTTGCCTGCGGCAGCACTTTCCAGCGGCGTCAGAAATGTAGGCAACTCGTTAGGGAACCAAAACGCAGTCTGTGTGGGAAGGAGCCTTCCCCGAGATTCCGTGATTCCATTGCTGGCTAAGGTCTGAGTTACTGCTCTAGAGAAGGGACCAGACGCACAACAAAGACTCGGTGAGCAGCGAGATCAGTCTACAGGCGAGGGGAGGAGGTGGGAAAGAGTAGGGGCTAGTTAAGATCGTCAGATGGACTCGCTGTTTGCGGCCCTGGGCGCAGGGTTTCTGGTCCCCCAGCTCAGGGCCCTTGCCTCCCCGGAAGAGCCACACCAAGAGACGACCTCCTCGAGTTCCAATCATGATTACCAGATTTTCCAATGCATCTCTGGAGATTTAAAGATTGACAAAGGCTACTTGGCGCTCTGGGCACACTCAGGGTCTGTCTTTTCTGGGACAACTGGGTCTCTGGGGGGCACTCTGGTGCAGTCTGCAGCCCAGCATTGTGGTCCCAGTGAGAATCCCAAGCGTAATGGGCGAGGAGGTCAGTCCCACTGCAGGAGCCAGGGTGGGGTCAATATGAGCAGACCAAGAGGGAAGGAGCAGAGTCCCTGAAGTGTCACTGGGAGAACAGTGTCCCCACTGCAGTATCCACATTGGGCTTCCTGCAAGGGTGTAAGGAAGTTTTGTATTAAGCCACATACGTGATTTGTTGATGAGCTTACGTGTGTGCGCTTAAGTGTGCGCATGTGTGACATGTCTGTGTGTGCATGTACATGTTGTGTGTTTGCTGTAGCAGCTAGTACTGAATATCCTGGAAGGTATCTCCCTTTACCCTTGGGATAGACGCTCCTTACACTGTCATTCAAAGTCTCAGCTTTTCTCTGCAGCCTCGTGTTCGACAGACTGTAGTACAGTAGCAGAACAACAAGCTGTGCATCTGATTCAGGTTCAGCAAACCAGGAAAAGCACTTTATGAATGAGTGACTCAAGTGGAATGGAAAATACGCTGTGTCTCTAAAGAGGAAATCTATTGAGGATAGTGGCAATTCATTGTAATCAGCAGAGAAGCTTATGAACTACCGTGAATTTCCCTGTGAACCATTACAGAAGGTTTTTCTATGTGCTAGGCACCATTCTGTGTGCTTGACCCAAATTTGCCATTTAAACCACAAGACCCCTTGCGGAGCAAATTCTGTTTCTGCACCTGCCTTTCACAAGTAGGCAATGGGATCTGCCTCAGCTCTTACCTACAACACAGGAATTGCCTTAACCTTCTGTGCAGTTGTTAAGGTTGGGGAAAAACCCAGTTAAATCCAAAGTTGTACTTCATAATAACAAGATGATCTCTAATCAGTGTGTGGTTTTGGTCTTTGTTTTGGCTTTTAGTTATTTAGGTGTTTAGAAAGAAAGCCACCTGGATAATGGGGCCTGATTTGGAACTCTTCATTTTGGTGTACCAAATCACACTAGAAACACTATTTGCTAATGAAAAGCTAACTTTAGAACCTAGATGGATTAATGGCGGGATGGAGGGAGGGAGGAAGGGATAGATGTATGATGAATAAGTACCATCACATGTTTGTAGAGCCTCAGTGGAAGGCATATGAGTGGTCACCACAAAATTCTTTCAACATTCTGCAGATTTTAAGTTTGAAAATTTTTGTAATAGAATGTTTTGGGGAAAGATAACAATCTTCTTAAAAGGGAAATTTGTATTTCCAATGTGGTGTATCAGTCTGGGCCCTTGGATGCAAACATCAGAAACCACCTATAGCCAGTTAAAGTGGCAAAGGATCTCGAGGTGCTCCTAGAAGCCTTGGGAGGGCAGGGAAATGGACTTAGGAAGGATGCAGTTTGGAGAGGAGCCCAAAGCTGGCTGCAGGAGCATGTCCTGATGGAGACAGCACAACTGCCATCTGGAGTCTGGCTGGTGCTTCTGACTGGGGGCACCTGGAGTGCTGGGGGCACCTTGTGGCTTCTATGGCAGGAAGTGGGAGACTCAGAAATGGGGTATACCACAACCAAGAAGGGTATATTCAGAGATCTCTTAGAATGACAGAGGCCCAGGAGCAGCAGCTGTCTGTTTCCACGACACCTGGTCTCACTGCTGTTCCTACAGCATCACAGGGAGGCAGTTCCATAGCTCTGTGCCCTAGCTTCTTCTCATGCCCTTTTGGTAGAATGCTCTTTATTCTGCTGGCAAATTCCTACTTGCTCAAAATTCAGTTTAGGGGTCACCTCCCTGGGAAGTGCGTCTTCCCTTTGCTCACATTCTTGTTTCCGAGGTTTGTGTGACAACCCTTCTATGCTCTGCCCGACACTGCAAGCCTCCTTTCCTGGCTCCTCCCCAGGCCCTCTGGTGGCCAGTTAGGTCCAGCCAGCAGAAGTGGAGGAGCCAGGACCTCTGTCCCCTCATACTGCCTCCTGTGGTAGTAACTGTGGCTCCTGCAGGCCTGGGCTGTGGTGAGCTACGTGACACCATCTCCTCCCTCAGCCTGCAGCCCTGCTCTCGCCAATTCTGCATAGCCGCACCCTTCCCTTTTCCATATTTTAGTTATTTCCATACACGTGGAAGTGATATACTGCATGAAAGTCCCTCTATTTGAAAATCCTAATGGGCTTCTGTTGTCCAGGTGGAAGCTGGACACACACTAGACAGAGGCAGGAGAGATTCATGGCCAAGAGAATGAGCTTTGTCACGAGTTCGGGCTGAGCCCAAATCCTAGTTCTGTCCCTCAGTGGCTATGTGACCCTGGGAAAGTCACTGAAGACACTGCGGGCCTAGATGATAATAGTGAACTGGGAGGGAAGTAGTGTGGCTGGCACCTCACTGGTTCTCAACTAATGCTTCTCAGCCTGTGGAGTGAGCCTGGTGCTGTGCAGACTTGCCTGCAATGAGGATGCTGAAGATAACAGCTGAAGCTGTTTGCCCAAGGCCACACAGCCAAGTGGCAACTCAGGCAGCCTGACTGTACAGCCTGGCCTGTGAGCCACCACCTGGGCCAGTTCCCACTGGCCTGCAGAAAGACAGCACTTAACCAGTTAGGGAGAAGAAGGTCTTGGGCCATGGGACTGGAGATGGACTCGGCTTTGTTCACCTGGGCCGCTTCCCTCCCTGGCCTCTGCAGTTGTCAGGTTTTGGGGGGCCTGACATCTGGTCCATGTGACTCAAGGTAACCTCAGAACCTGAGTAGGGTGCAGCTCACAGCAACACACAAACCTGGAGTGTGCAGCACACCCATTTGCTTTGGAGACTTACTGTGAAATAGGGTGGGCAAGCTGCAGCCGGGAGGGACTCATGACTTCCTCTCAGGACTGGAGAGTCACCTTCAAGATAAAATGCCTCAAATTCCTAGACCTTCTGCATGTGGGTTTTCCTTTTGCTCAAAGTTCATAGAATATGGAGGATGACTGAGCCATGTCTACTGTATTTCATGGTGGGGAGAGGGGTTCCTGCAGGCAGTACCTGTAGCACCCCTGCCTACTGTGATTCAGGGGTAAGCCAAAAAGTCTTTAAAGCGTGTCTGAAGCCCCATTCCTGCTCCCCCATTGGGCACGTGTCTCCACCCAGTGCCAGGTGCTCTCACACGTGTGCTTTGTATTTGGTGAGAAATCGCTTTCCTACCAGCTCAGATGGACAAATAATTTAACTGAAGTTTGGGAAGAAACAGGGGTGACTTTTGGCATCCACATCCCAGGCATGTTCATTTGACTGCAGTACCAAAGTAGTATTAGTGGGGTGACGGGGAAGCCTTTAGAGCTGGAGTGAGATTCAGTGGGGGTGGCAGCATTCACACCAGGTTGAAGGATGAATGGGATCTAAAGAGGCAGATAAGAGCTGTGAGCCAGGAAAGTTGGGAGCAGAGAAGAGTGTGAACCTGGGTCCTGGGCAGATGAGTGAGCTAGGAAGCTGGAGGATGGGAGCATGATGGCAGCCAGGGGAGGAAAACACAGGGGGGCACAGCCAAAGGTAGGCAGGTGTCCACCATGTCACAGGGCTAGGATGTTGTTCCAGGGTCTTTCATCACTCCCCATAGAGTACATCTGATTCTGGAATCATTTTCTTTTTTTCTTTTTTTTTGTCTCAGGGTCAGAGTTGAATAGATTTGCTATTGAGTTTCATCTTTAGCTTCATGAAGAGGATGGATTGGAGGGGTACAGGGATGGAGGAGTGGGGAGCAAGTCCAGAAGCAAAGGAAGATGTTGAAATGCAGTAGATATTTCCTAGATGATGGTGATTGGGATGAAGGTGGAGACAGTTAGGAAGGAGAGAGGGCCTTGATACCAGTCACTTCTGGGAGGCAGGCTGCAGAGACTGGCTGTAGGGGAAGGGAAGCACCTGGACTCAAGCAGGCTGAGTGCATCTGCTGAGGGGGCTTGGATGGGTCTGCTTCACAGAACCTGCTAGAAGAGCATACAGGGCTGACTGGCTCCAGCTTTTGTACATAGGGGATTGAGAGCAGCCACAACCAGTGACTGAGCACTGTGGGTGATCAGAGCTGGCTCATTCCTCCCCCACATGGGACTGATCCAGTGAGCAAGCTTTGTACAGTTTCCCATAGGCCTGGTGGAGACTTTCTCAGAGTTGCACCACAGCCTGAGGCTTCTCCTACCCTTCTCCTTTCGTCTCTCCACATGTCAGACCTGCAATGGGCACAGGCTCTCTGTTCTTCGTCCTGCTCCCCTCTCTTTCAGCTGAACTGGCATCTCTCACCCCAGATCACTAGTACATTTCTTTCTGCCTTGGCATCTGTGTGCTGGAGGACCTGCCTCATTTTTAGATGGGCTGGGTATGAGATGCCCTCAGACATTGGGTGTCAAGAGTGTGTCTGAAGATCCAGGCAGAGAGGGCCGGCATGCACGTGAGATCGCCTGGGGAAACATTTTGAGTTAGAAGAGGGGCAGCCAAAGGAGGAAGAGGACCCTCAAAGGAAAAGGAAAGAAGAGACAAAGTGGTAGGAAGAAAACCAAGCAAGTTGGATCTTTAGGAGCCATAAAACAAACGAGGGGCAGCGCCTGTGGCTCAAGGAGTAGGGTGCCAGCCCCATATACCGGGGGTGGCGGGTTCAAGCCCAGCACCGGCCAAAACTGCAAAAAAAAAAAAAAAAAAACCCAGAGAAAAAAGGTGGGGTGCCAAGACCATTAGAAAGAATAAATCTTTTCAGCTCATTGTGTTGAGAAGACTGGATATTCACACGCAAAAGAAAGAGGCTGGGACTCCCCTTATATCATAAGACAGAAATTAGCTCAAAATGGATCATAGACCTCAATATAAGAGCTAAAACCAGAAAACTCTTAGAAGAAAACATAGGAGTAAATATTTGTGACCTTGAGTTAGTCAATGGTTTCTTAGATGTGACAACAAAAGCCAAATGACAAAACAAAAAACAAACAAAAAACCCAACTTTGTACATATGGGATTGAGAGCAGCCACAACCAGACACTGAGCATCTCTCAAATGCCGCAGGTTAGAAAGCAGACCATTTATAGCACAAATGAAAGACCTTTGTGCTATAAATCACACCATTAAGAAAGTGAAAAAAAAAATGAGAGAAAACATTTGCAAATAATTTATCTGATAAGAGACTTGGAACTAGAATCTGTGATGAACTCTTACAACTCAATTTTGAAAAAGACAAATATGGCTGGGTGTGGTGACTCACACCTATAATCCCAGCTCCTTGAGGGCAGGAGGATGGCTTGAGCCAGGAGTTCAAGGCTACAATGAGCTATGATGTTGCCACTGCACTCCAGCCTGGGCAACAGAGCAAGAACCATCTCAGAAGGAAGGAAGGGAGAGAGGCAGGGGGAGGGAGGGGGGAGAGAGGGAGGGAAGGGAGGGAGGGAGGGAAACTGATGAATGCTATAGTGGGTCCATGTTGAAATGAAAACGCTGTGCCAAGTGCAAGAGTCAGCCATGAGAGACCACATGTGATGTGATGAGCATTTTACACGCAATGGAAAACGGATATGGGCAGTGATGATTAATGAATATGTACTTTTTTTTCACTTTTGTGTGATGAAAATATCCTAAAATTAGATAAATACACTTTAAATGGGTAAAGTTTTTGTAAATTATTTCTCAATAAATATGTTCAAAATATTTTGTAAATTATTTGATATATTTATCAAAATATATGTAAATTATTTCCCAAATATGTTCAAAACAAGAAGGAAGGTGATAGCTAAACGCTCTTGAGTGGCCAAGTGAGAGACAGAAAAGTGTTGGATGTGCCCTTAAACTGGGGACCTTGATGTAAGAAGTCCTGGGATCTATCCGGGCTTGGGATGGATGGATGAGGAGGAAGAGGAGACTGCCTGTGGACAGCTTTTTCAAGGGTCTTGGTCATGTTTCTATCTTGCTCCATTATGGGTGGGCACTGTGGGGCTGGGGGAATGACCCAGGTCTTCCCAGCAGTCCTGATGGAGACTAGGTCATCAAATGCCACAGGTTAAAAGGCAGACAAAGAAAGTCTGGAGAATGCAGCACACCAGAGTGAGCAAGCCACACAACACTGGCCTGGTCAGAGGAGGTGCTCCTGTGCCTGGTACCCACAGGCTTGGACTGGAGTGGGGGGCGTCCCAAGAGGTTAAGGGACTAAAACTAGGTTGTGTGTTTAGAGGAAATGACGGGGAGGGGAAAAATAGAGGGGAAGGAGGAGAGGGAGAGAGAAAAAGTAGAGGAGGGGAGGGGAGGAAGAGGGCAGATGAAATCCGTGGACCATGGCACTAAAGAGGCTGGGGTGGGATCCCCGGGAGGCAGGACAGGAGATCCAACGGGGCTGAGTGTGCTGCACAGGACAGTGTGATTTAGCCTCAGGAGCCCAGGATAAGGTAGGTCTCAAAGCTAGTTCCTGACATATTTAGGTTGTAATTTGCTTCAAGAAACAAAAACTCCAGTAGAAATGATTTAAATAGCAGGGAAATGTCATCTCATATAAAAAACGTCCCTCAGAATTCTTCTCACCAAGTGTCCTCAGCCAAAAAACTTTTCCTGCGTCCCTAAACAGATCTCTAGCAGAGGTGGAAAATGGGACCTTTGCAGGAAGACCCAGCCCCAGGACATGTGGCTCCTAGGACAGGACACCCTTACTTGTGTTAGGAAGAGGATGGGCAGGTTTGGCTGGATGTTGGCTTGGTCAGCAGAGGCCTCCGGTGTGCCCACAGCATGAAGTCCCTACCCTGGGACTTGAGGAAGGCGCGTCTGTTCATGGTTCATTGTGGTGCAAGTTCCCCCACGGGTGTGCAGGGAAACCTCACGTATGCACGGACACCCAAGTATTACCTCTGTGGGGGGTGGGGAGTCGTGGCTGAGGTTTTTTTCCTGGTTGAGTTCTATTTTTTTTTTTTTTTTTTTTTTTTTTACAATTAAGTTGTAGAAACGCCATTACTTGGGTAATAAATAGAATCATGAACACGTAGGAGCAACTGCGCGGTGGCGCCATAACCTGAAACGCTGCCCTGTCTGTCCGTCTTCTCGGCCTCGCTGTCGGGGCTGATGTGTCTTCATCGTGCCCCGACAGCAACAGTCACTTCACAAGGGGCTCCGTGAGTGTCCCTCCTCTGGTGTCCCAGAGGTCCTATGAGGACAGGAGCTGCGTCCCCAGTGCCTACCCGACGTAAGGAGTTGGATGAACAGTTGAGTGAGTCGGTGGATAAGTGGGCGGTGAATGGTTTCGGGTACGTAACACGAAAGGAAGACAACTCCAGTGGAAAGACGTGCGGAGAGCTGCCGCGTGTGTCCGAGTTACAGACGGATAGGCAGGTGATGGCGAGAGAAGGGTGTCTGCGCGCCCGGACAGAGGACGCGTGCGCAGTGGGCAGACCGCGGAGCCGGAGGAGCGCTCCGTCCGCTTCCGCCGTAGGGTGTCGCCCGCACCCGCCCGAGTTCCGGGCCTGGCGAACGCGCTTTCAGTCCACAGGGGACTTACAAAGAGAGGAACCTTTTGTCCCAGGCAGCGGTGAAAGTTTCCCTGTGACGCAGGCTTGTAAACAAGTTGGAAAGGCTCTGCGCCGCAGGTCCGTCAGGCGAGACGCGCACACAATGCCTCCCTTGGCTCCGCGCGCCCGCTGTCCCCGCTGTCCCCGCGTTCCCGGGCTCCTGGGCCTCGGAGCGGGATGCGGCGCCAGGGGGCGCTGGAGAGGCCGCGGGCTCGTTGGGACAGACGTCCTGCGGGAAGTTCCAGCAGGGCCACTGTGTCTTCCAATTCCGGCTTGGACTGCTGGGGAAATCCGCAGAGATGTGCCCGAGGGCCTTTGCCTCCTTCACTCCCACCCTGCCTGGTTTCAACGCTTCAGCACTATTTTAAGCCCAATTAAGAAATCTACATTGTGAGGGTTCTCCACACTGCCTTCCAAAAAGGTGGTATTAGTTTGCAGTCCCACCAGCAGTGTAAAAGTGTTCCCTTTTCTCCACATCTACGCCAGAATCTGCAGTTTTGAGACTTTGTGATATGGGCCGTTCTCACTGAGGTTAGATGATATCTCAGGGTGGTTTTGATTTGCATTTCTCTGATTGTTAGGGATGATGCTCATTTATTCATATGTTTATAAGCCATTCCTCTGTCTGTCTTCTTTAGAGAAGGTTCTATTCATCTCTCTTGCCCAGTGATCTAAGGGACTGTTGGCTTTTTAAATGTTTATTACTTTGAGTTCGCTGTAGATCCTAGTTATCAAGCTTTTATCTGAATCAAAATATGCAAATATCCTTTCCCAATGTGTAGGTTGTCTGTTTGCTGTGGTTGTTGTTGCCTTGGCTGTACAGAAGCTTTTCAGTTTCATTAAGGCCCATTTGTTTATTTTTGTTGTTGTTGGTATTGCCATGGGAGTCTTCCTCATAAAGTCCTTCCCCAGTCTGATAGTTTCCAGTGTTTTCCCCACACTTTCTTTGAGGATTTTAATTGTTTAATGTCTTAGATTTAGGTCTTTTATCCATCTTGAATCAATTTTTGTAAGTGGAGAAAGATGCAGGTCCGGTTTCAATCTTTTACATGTGGAAATCCAGTTCTCCCAGCACCATTTATTGAATAGGGTTTCTTTCCCCCAGTGTATGTTCTTGTTTAGTTTATCAAAGATTAGATGGCTGTAAGATGTTTGGTTCATCTCCTGGTTTTCTATTTGGTTCCAAATGTCTATGTCTCTATTTTTGTGCCAATACCATGCTGTTTTGATCACTATGGCCTTGTAGTACAGCCTAAAGTCTGGTAGACTGATATCCCTGGCTTTGATTTTATTGTTAAAAATTGCCTTGGTTATACGGGATTTTTTTTGGTTCCATACAAAATGAAGAATTATTTCTTCCAAGTCTTGAAAGTATTATGTTGGTATTTTAATAGGGATAGCATTGAATCTGTAGATTGCTTTGGGAAGTACAGACATTCTAACAATGTTGGTTCTTCCCAGCCATGAGCATGGTATGTTCTTCCATTTGTTCATATCCTCTACTATTTCTTTTCTTAGTTGACTCTGCATTCCCACTGCTGGCCATCTACCCAGAAGAAAAAAAAAAAAAAAACACCTTTTATCACAAGGACACTTGTACTAGACTATTTATTGCAGCTCAATTTACAATAGCCAAAATGTGGAAACAGCCTAAATGCCTACCAATTCAAGAATGGATTAACAAGCCGTGGTATTTGTATACCATGGACTACTCAGTCACTAAAAAAGACAGAGACTTCACATCCTTTGTATTAACCTGGATGGATATGGAACACATTATTCTTAGTAAAGCATCACAAGAACGGAGAAGCCAGAATCCTATATACTCAATTCTGATATGAGGACAATTAAGATCCTAGGACACAGTGAGGGGTAGGGGATGGGGACAGCAGAGAAAGAGGGAGGGTGTGGGGGGTATCAAGGGATAGGGTTTACCCTTTGGAGGCAGGACACAAATATAAGAGGGTCCTTATCTAACAAAAGCAATCAATGTAACCTGCTTCTGTGTACCCTCAACGAATCTCCAACAATTAAAAAAAAAAAAAAAAGAAATCTATATTGTGGTTCAAACTCCAGCCCAACACCAGCCCATCTGAGACTGGGCTTCCTCAAATCCGACTTGATTCTGAATCCTGATTCATGATTCAGGCTCACATTTTGACTCCATTGCTCCCCAAACCCTAACCCAAGTCTTCTACGCAAATTCTAACAGGGCCTTTCATTAAACTCCATATCTAATCAGAAATCTGACTCTAATCAGAGCATCCCCTGAATCGAGGGCAGTATCCAACCCTTTTTCTTCTTTGCTGCAAACTGGAGTTTTCTTTATCATTTTGGTCTTTAATTCACCAAAATTATTGGTGAATTTAAATTTATTTTTGTGTGCATGTGAGGTAGAAGATTAAGCTCACTTTTTCTCCATTTGGATATCAGTTGCTACATGATCATATATTTAAAAGTCTGTTCTTTCCCTTCTGAGCTACACTTTTATTGCTGCCATATATTAAGTGTCTATGTACACATAGGCCTCTGTCTGGACCCTATGTTTTTCATTGGTCTCATCCTCTGTTCCATTCTGTATGTTGTAATCACTAAACCGCACGCCCCCTTGGAATCCTCTGAGTGTCATTTCCTGATGAACAAACACACAGGACAGCATCAGTAAAAAACACACACATAAATGTGCATATTTTCCTGCAGACATCCCTCCCTCACCGCCCCGAATGATTTTTTGGCTTCTTATACAATTGTCAGCAGGAGACTTTCTCTCCCCTCCTTCTTATGTTGGATCTGTGCAAGAAAATGTCCCTTTGCTTCCTTGATTTACTTTTTGTTTTAGTGGAGCAATCTTCTAGTAGCTTTCTGAAAGAGAATCACAGACGGTAAACTGTTGAGAATTTGCATGTCTAGAGGTTCACTTGATTGATAGTTTAGCTGGGTACAGAATTCTAGGTTGAAATCATTTCCCCCTGGGATGTTGAAGGCATTTTGTAGTTCCTGTGACAGTATTTTCCAAAAATAGCAAAAGCAGTATGTCCAGTCCTGCCTGCTTTTCCAGAAACTTGCTACTCTTCATCAGGACTTGTGCCCTTGAACTTGAGCAGGTCTTCGGGACTGCTACAACACGTAGAATGTGGCAGGGGTGAGGTTGCATGACTTTCAAGGCTAGATCATAAAAGGCGATATGGCTTCCTCCTGGTGCACTATCAGGACTCTCAACCTTGGAAACCAGTTTCCATGGGGCCATATGTGGTGTCCTGGCTGGTGATCTCAGCTATGGTTCCATCCCCAGACATGTGAGTGAGCGATCTTTCAAGGAATTTCAGCCCCCAGTCTTCAAATTACCTCAGCTGATGCTGAGTGAAGCAGCATCAAATGCTATCCTCACCTAGCCCTACTCAGGTGGAAGACTTGTGAGGAAAATAAGTGTTGTCATCATTTTAGCCACAATGTTCTGGGATTTCTGTTATGCAACCAGTGTGACTGGGCCCTTGTCCCTGCCAGTTGCTGATGAACTAGACCCGTGGCAATGACAGTGAGTAGGCCTTTCCTTATACCTAAAGCAACCATAATGTAGTCAGTGCAATCTAAATACATTTAAAAATAGTGTAAAAGGGAATGAGTAACCCCCACAGTCCTTGGTGCCTTAACATGTGTTCTGGTTTATAGCTGGACACATGGACAGCCCCAAGCTTCCTAGTTGGCTCTCCTAAAAGACAGAAGGTTGGGTGATGGGTCTGCTCTTCTGGGACAGCTCAGGCCAACAGGTAAGGGACATGGCAGTGACAAGAACCTGGAGAGCACTACCCTGCAATGGTTTTGACTGTGCTGACCCCCTTGGCTTGGCTGTGCCACATTCAATGCATACCTCACCTTTGCCCACTCTGAGGCTGGCCACCTGGGAGGCTGGAGCAAGGGCAGTCTTTCTCTTCCTGAACCTGTGCTAAAGCAGGAACTTAGACATTTGTTGAGCTGAGCTAGAAAACTAACTTCCTAAGACTTCAGAAGGCAGAGTTCAGAAACAGACAAGGGACTACTAGGCCCTTGAACACAAGGCAGCATAGTGACAGCCAGAAATGTAGTTGTCACAGTGCAGTTACTGTCAGAGAAGGCAGCAAAGGTGGTCTCTTGGAGATGAGTGTGGCTGCCATGAAAGGAGCCCTTAGAAGTCCAGGCCCAATAGACAGGGCCAAGGAAGCCTTAGACCAGCAAACAAAGCCCGTGTCCAGGATGAGGGGCTACCTGCCTCAGGGCCCTTCTCAACTCTGACCATAGGGTGGAGCCAGGCTGGTGCAGGTGCTTGACGAGAGGTGGCATTGGAAGGACTGCCAGGGGCTGGGCCTGGACTGCACAGGGTGAGACTAGTCCTGCCATGAATCCTGAAAGACCTGCTGAGCACCCCCCCCCCCCCCCATACCAGGCATTCAGGGAATGCAGCAAAGAACAAAAGAAACAAAAATCCCTCCCCTAATAGTGTTACCTCATGGGAGGGACAGCCTGGCATGAAGACAGTCTGGCAGGCAACAGGCCCTGAGAAGAGGCACTGGAGAGAAGGGGCTGGGGCAGTCCTGAATGGTGGGGGCTTATTTTGCACAGTGGTCATGGGCCTGTGAGAACCTGAAGGAGGAGAGGGCACACGTGAGGCACTGCCTGGGGGAGAGGATAGCAGACTGAGGGCTGCAGGAGGCGTGCCCTGACCTGGAGCGGATGGAGGATGGTGAGACATTGGGACATTTGGCACTGTGGGAACTAGAGTGAGCAGGGCCTGAGCCTGGCAGGCCTTGTCAGTCTTCTGAGCCTCTGGCCCCCTGGTGAGTGGGTTCCAGACAGGCGGACATGAGCTCACTTATAGTTTGAAAGGCTATTGTGGCTTCTGTGCTGAGTGATACACAGGGGCAGGGCAGACACAGGGAGCTGGGTGAGAGGTGACTGCAGTGGTCTAGGAGCAGGGAGGTGGCCACATGTGGCAGGGTGGGAGCCATGGGGTTGGTGGAGAGGGGCAAAGCCCTAGACACATTGAGATCAATTTGCTGGATTATGAGGTAGGAAAGCCAATGAGGACCCGGTGGTGCTTTTGGCCTGAGCACTTGGGAGGACAGAGCTGCTGGCAGTACGTGGAGCTCTGGGCTCTAGCGTGCTCTCACTTTTGGGTCCAGGGGCCTGTTGTCACTCAGCAGGGCTTCAGCTGACCTGTGCATCCCCCCCGAACTAGTATTCTGTGCACACTGTCAATGCTGGGTGCTGGTGAGAAAGGCAGAAAAATCAACCAAGTTAAGCCATAATATTGGGATAATTATTGGACTTGTGAAAATGGTAGGTGAACTTGACAAAGATCCCAAATACTCAGGAGTGGCTGAAGAATGAAGAGAACGGCCCCCCAGACAGCCACAGAAGAAGGAACTCCTCTTTAAGGCCAAACACATGGTTGAAATTGACCAGCTAAGGGCCCACAGGGGAGGAAGAAATTAAGAACAAAAGCCACCAGCTTGGGGTTAGAGAGCACCCTCCCAGCAACTAAGGAAAATGAAAACTGAGCAGCCGTGTATAGCTGGGGCATTGTTACACATTTCTAGGAAAATGCCAGTCCCCAGAAGCTTCTGGCAGAAAATAAAAATTATCTTCAAAGACATGAGCTTCAAATTTACAGCTTCAGAGGGAGAGAAACCCTCAGGGGAATAGAGTAAGATGAGGACTTTGCAACCAGCCGAGCAGCAGGGGCCTCACAATGTAGGCCGTGGCTCAGACCTGCAGCTGTGGCCACGTTCCCCTGGCTGCCCCTTGGCTAGGATGATTTCTAGTCTTCTAGTTTTCTTCTTTTCTTTCTTTGTTCCACAGATGAGGAAACTGAGGCCCGGGATGTCAAGCCCTCTGAGGGCTGCAGGGCTGGCCAGCCTCAGCAGGGACTGTGTGTCTTGGCCTCATCCTTGCTTTGCTCTGCTTCTTGAATGGCCAGTGTCCCCAGAGATGCAGCTCTGCTTCCATTCTCAATGACACTCCCTTCTATCCTGGCTCTTTCCAGGCCTCCACAGCACCTACCTCAGCCACCCCAGCTTGGCCCTGCCTGCTGTGTCCGGCATCCTAGTGCATCTGTAGTACAACCCTGTCATCTGACGGGGCTAACACACCTTCACTGGGTACACAGTGCCTGGCGAAGCCCTGACCCCATTTTCCATAAGACAAAATGGGGGTTTGGGGGAGGCTTGAGGGCTTTTCTGAGTCTGCACTGCCAGTGAGGGGCAGCTGGTGACTACACTGGCCTGTCACCCGGTAGCTGACCCACTTCCCTGACGCAGGGCAGGGATTATGACTTTTCTATCTGAAAAGTGTAGCTCTTTAAGAGCCTGGGCTCTGGCTTGAGACTCCCTGGGTTCAAATTCTGGTGCTGTTACCTTCTAGCCGTGTGGCCTGGGGCAAGTTACTTCACTTCTCTGTGCCTCTGTGTCCTCTATAAAGCAGGATGATGAGAGGACCTGCTTTACAAGGCTGTGCTAACATTGAAAGTGTTACTACTGGTGCGGCACATGGAGCAGAGCTTGGCCTGGGCTGAGCAGTCTGTGCTGTTGCAGGGCCTTTGTTTACAGGACGCTTTAAAGACATAGGCCAGCTCGTGCCATCTTGCTCCAGACCCTCCAGTGCTCTCAGCTCACTCACAGTGATGCCTTCCCTGGGGCAGGCTCACTGCCCCAAGATCTTGGCACTGCCTGTTTTCTCTTTTCTTACACTGTCCTTCCAGACTCTTCTCAGTGAGTCTGTTGCCAGTTGCAGTCCATGCCTCTAGCCTGACGTCCCAAGCACTGCCATCAGCCCATGCCTCTAGCCTGACGTCCCAAGCACTGCCACCAGCCCATGCCTCTAGCCTGACGTCCCAAGCACTGCCACCCTCCTGCATTGTTGCTTCTCATCCCTCCTCCTTCAGGCAGGCCCTGCCATTTGCCATCTGAGTCTGTCACTTGTTTCTACCCTCACAAGCTTCTTGAGGGCAGAAACCTGCTGGGTTCTGGTATGCCCCAAATGCCTGGCAGTACCTGGCACTTGGCTGTGACTCTGAGTGAATGCTGACTGAACTGAGGACCTCAGGATCAGCCTGTCTGAGAGTGAAGCTCAAGACTGTCTTGTTAGCCCCTCCATTTTCCAACTGGCTCTGGTGCAGGCACAAGTTCCTGAGTCACTGCATGGGAGGGTGTGGCCTGCCCCCAGACCCTTTCCTGAAAGTGGCAGCCCCAAGTGCAGAGACTCCAGACCACATATGACTTCTGAAGCCCCAGCTGTTCAAGTCTTGGATTCTTCTGGCCCCTCCCATAGTGGCAAGATGCCCTATGCTGTATGAGGCACCTTTGCAAGAGGTGGCCATAGGCACCAGGTAAAGGCCCATTTCTAGGTTGCAGAAGAGGTCGGTCTCGGCCTTGAGGAAGGAGGACGGCCTGGGGCTGGGTAGGAGTTGGGAGAAGACCAGGGGCTGCAGTTACCCTCAGCAGAGGGTTGTCCCGGAGCTGACACGGGGCTGCCAGTGAGCCTTGACATGGAGCTGACCAGGGCACAGGGAGTTAGAAGTCATTTAGCCAATTCTGCCTCTGTGATCCTTAGGTCATGATTCCACACTCCAGAGGATGGTGCTTGAGCCAAGGGAGGGAGACTGTCCAGGTCCCCAGTAGTGGGCAAGTGCAGGGCAGCTGGGCCCTGGGTGTGAGGTGCTGGGGAGAAGGGGAACAGGCCCCTGGCCTGCAAACACAGCAACTTCCCAAGTCTTTTGGTTGTATCCAAAATTCAGGAACCCATTGTTTGTCCCAAGCCCAAAAGGAAAGTATCAGGGAACACCACTTACCTTTCCATCTGCAATGAGCAAAGAACATCCTTTCCTTTCCTTTTCCACTTTTTTTTTTTTTTTTTGTTCTTTGATGTTTGTTTTTGACAGTACTGTTGGCACCTTCTGGACCTCGCACAGTCCTGAGCATATATTGGCCAGGCTGTGTCCCAGTACAATCTCTCTTCACCAAAAAGACACAGTCCTGGTTAACACAGGCAATAGGCCCTGACATGGATGGCCCAGCCAGGAAAATATTCCAGCATGGCAGAGGGCCACCCAGCCCTTGCAGGGCCTCTGCTCCCAGTGACTCCACAGGCCACTGCCTCCTTGGGGACCCCTGGGCTTCCTGTCGCCAGTGATGGAAGGGATATTTCGCACAGCAAGCTCTTCTCCGTCATTTTGACTGGTGGGACCTGGGTCCTCCCTGCCAGTAGATATTTTGAACATCATCATCATCCCTGCCCTTGGGTCTGATTGGATCTAGGCCTGCCTGCCTGGACCCTGGTCTCTTTGCACTTCACCTTGACTCTCTATCTGCCTTGGTTTTGCAAACTCTATGTTTCAAAGACCCACCAAAGAAATAATACACAAAACCTTTTTCTCGTCCACTTCCAACGCACCTGAGATTCACAAGGGCATTTACCTCTCCACTGCCACCACCCTTTCCTGAGAAGGCGGTTTCTGGCCTAGCTCCCTCCACTCCCATCTGACTCCTGTGCTGGCCACCCTGTCCCTGCCCTCTACCATGTCCCGAGCTGACTTCTAGGACAGTACCACTCCAGTACCATCACTGGTTCTGTCAGTAGGAGGCATCGGCAGGCTCTGTGGACTCAGGATGTCTGTCTGCCTCTTCCTCCTCCTGCTTAGTCTGCCTGCCCTCCTGGTCCTGCCCACCCTCTGGCTGCCCAGGCCGCTGGGGGGGAGCCCCTGATGCCTGTTAACCTGCCTGTAGAGCCCTGGCACTCAATTCATTTCTATTCAGTCCATTTCAGTGCGTCATCTTCTCCTTTGAGAGCACTGACTGATAGGCCATCCTAACAGCCTTTTTATTTTTTAAATTATGGTAAAATACATATAACATAAAATCACTTCTTTTTTTTTTTTTTTTTTTTTTTTGAGACACAGCCTCAAGCTGTTGCCCTGAGTAGAGTGCTGTGGCATCATAGCTCACAGCAACCTCAAACTCTTGGGCTTAAGCAATTGTCTTGCCTCAGCCTCACAAGTAGCTGGGACTATAGGTGCCCGCCACAACTCCCGGCTATTTTTTGGTTGTAGTTGTCATTGTTATCAGGCAGGCCTGGGCTGGATTTGAACCTGCCAGCTCTGGTGTATGTGGCTGGCACCCTACCCTCTGAACTACAGGTCCCGAGACTTCCTTTTTTTTGTTTTTTTAGACAGAGTCTCACTATGCCGCCCTGGGTAGACTGCTGTGGTGTCACAGCTTACAGCAACTTTAAACTCTTGGGCGTAAGTGACTCTCTTGCCTCAGCCTCCCAAGTAGCAGGAACTACAGGCACCTGCCACAGCGCCTAGCTATTTTTAGAGACAGGGTCTTGCTCTTGCTCAGGCTGGTCTTGAACTCATGAGCTCAGGCGATCCGCCTGCCTTGGCCTCCCAGAGTGCTAGGATTATAGGCATGAGCCATATAATTACATATCGCCCAGCCATAAAATTACTATCTTTATCATTTGTAAGTGCAAAGTGGTGTGGTGAAGTGCATTCTCATATCCTGCTGCCCCCACTCATCTGCAGAATCCTTCTTCTTTCAGACTAGAGCTCTGTCCCCACCAACACTAACCCTGCATCGCTGCCCACAGCCCGGCAGCACCTTGCTGCTCTGGCTCTGTGAATCTGGGTGCTCTGGGGGCCTCAGGGGAGTGGCGCCCTGCAGCACTTGTCCTTTTGTGACTGGCTCATTTAGGTAGCTCAATGTTCTCCAGGTTCAACCATGGTGTGCCATGTGACAGGATTCCTCTCCTCTTGGGAGCCAAGTAATACCTCATTGTGCAAGCATGGCACAGACTGCATTGGGTTTACCTGTCCATCTACCCTTACACCCAGCAGCCCTGTGCATAGGGCAGCAAAGCAAGCATTTTGGAATCTGTAACCTGGTCAGCTCCCTCCCTTGCTTACACATGAGTGGATCCCCATTGCACTGAGAACACAAGTAAAATTTCTCTATTATGAACTGCAATTGTGTTTTTAAAATTGCCACTTGCAGTCCCTTGGTGGGTCAGGAGGTTAATTTAATTGCCTGCACCCCTGTTGTGGGATGGGCGGGATGCAAAAGTGCCAGGGAAGATGGGTTGGGTGGGTGAGGCCTCCATTTAGGACACTTGCTGGTTGAGCTAGAAAGTGATTCCTCAGTGTGGGGGATGGCTCTGCCTGTTGGGGCTTCCTGGCCTCCCCTCAGCTCCACCTCATTGCCCTCACCGCCTGGCCCCGTCCCCAGGTGTAGGTTCTTCCCTCCTGAGGCCTCCTGTCCACAGGGCTCACCCTCCCTTCCTCTTCCCCAGATGGGCTCCTTTTCAGCCCCACTGTCACCTCCCTGGGAGCTCTCCTTACTTGGCCTGAAGCTGCCTTTCTCTGCCTTCTTGCTTGGTTTGTTGGAATGTCCACAAGGACAAAGATCCATTGCCCTGCTCACTGCCCCCACAGCCAGGCCTAGGCCAGGGCCAGTGACTCATAGACACAGACCTATTGGATGACTATTACAAACCAGTCCTAGCACTTAGCCTCATGGGGACTTACTGGGTCCATTCACTTGCCCCGTTGCTAATCCCCACTGAAATATAAACTCCAAGAAAGTGGATGTTTACCTCTGTTGTTAACTGCCATACCCAGAACAGTACAGGCCTATAACAGGGCCTGTGAATGCTTGGTGCATGAACAAGTGGTTGGGACATTTCAGGGAGGAGGACCCCTGGGATGGTGTGTTCGTGGTGACTCTGGTGCTGGGCGATGGAAGGGCTAGACTCGGAGGGTCGGTGGGGTGGGGACAGCTAAGGGCCCTCGGGGACCAGGCCTGTAGACCCTTTGCCTGCTCTTGGCTCTGGTATACATGGCCCAGTCTCCCGTATTTGCTGACAGCTTGAGGGCCCACCATGGTGAGACCTGACAGCTGCAGCTGGGGTGGCCCCTGTTCCTTGTCCCTGGGACAAATTTGTTCACAAGCCTGGCCCTGCCTCTGCCGCCTGAGGGCTGTGTCATCACACACATTGGTCTTTGTGATTCTCAACTCCTGAACTGAGAGCTCAGGCTAACCTGCCTCTTGTAAGGACTGGAAGCAGCAGCATGCTCTGAGGCTGACCTGGTGTGGTTTGTTGGTCCTACTAAGTCATCCCAACTGCAGGAAGAGTGATGCTTGCTGGTCTGGCTGGTTGGAGAAGCCTAGAGCTCCTGTCCCATGGTGGCTCCTCCACAACTTGGGATAGCAGTCATGCCTGGAATTCCACTAAATGGATCCCCTCACCTGGCATCCTCTCCAGGGTCCTCTTATAAACAGCAGATGCCTCTGGCACAGGCTGTGCAGAGAGGCTTGGCCCTTGGGCAGCAGAGAATCTTACTCTTCTTACAGGTGGGGACAGTGTAGAGGTCCCCACATTGCAAGGAAGATGCTGAGGGGAAGGCAGGCAACTTCACCTGGCCTGTTCTTGCTTTTAGGCACATATAAGATCTGACTTTGCCACACAATCATCCAAATAAAGATCCACTGCGTTAAAGAGGCTAATGACAAAAAGAAACCATGGCAGTCCCAGAAAGTGAACATATGTCAGACAGGTGACAATGTAACCAACACAGACACAACTTTGAAGGAGACTCGGATTTCCTAAGCACACCAAAGGCAAAGTCCATAAATACATTTGGCTGCAGCAATAGAAATGAATTCTTTGACTCCAAAAACATTCTTGGCTACAGATACGACACACAGAGTGTAAGGGCTGTGTGTGAGCTGATTTTGTATCTGGGTAAGGAAAATGCCAATATCCCCAAAGAAACCCACGGGGCCCAACCTGCCCTCCACGGGCAAAATGCAGTCTGCCAGTCAAAGACAAATAAATGTATGAAAAAACATTCACCTTCACTAGCAGTCAGATGTGTAAGTTAATGCAGTGATACCTTTTACTGTTACACTGTCACACTGGCAAAAACCGACCAAAAAGGTGTCACATTTTATAAAGTGATGACACCCAGCACTCACTAAGACATGGGAAATGAGGGCAGGGATCCAGTGGTGGCAGGGTTCCACACAAATGTAATTTCTAGAGGGCAACTTGGTCATAAGTATCAGATCTAAAAATATCCTTTGACTCACAGATCCTGCTTTCCAAATTTCTGTCTAAGAAATAGTAAGATAAAAACACAAAGATCTATGCACACAGACTACTTATTATAGCTTTGTACATGATTGTAAAAAATTAGAAGCAACATAAATGTACTTCAGGAATAGATTTGCTAAATACATTATGAAGCATCTACCTCTATGAGACAACCTTTAAAGATAACGGTCATTAATCTATCATTATTGTTACAGAAAGAATACAGAAACGATCTAACAATACTTTGTTCTGCTTAGAAAAGGCTGTGGAAGCAACCCAAGTGTCCATCAATGCATGAATGGATAAACACATGTGGTCTACCCATACAACCAAGTATTACTCAGACTTAAAACGGAAGGAAATTCTCACACTTGCTACCACATGGATGAGCCTTGAGGACATTGCACTGAATGAAGTTAGACAGACACCAAGAAAAATACTGTGTGATTCCATTTATATGAGGTACGTAGAACAGACAAATTCACAGAGATAGGACGCGGAATGGTGGGTGCCAGAGCTGGAGGAAGGAGGGCATAGGGAGTGGCTTCATGGGGAGAGTTTCACTTTGGCCACGTGGAAAAGTTCTGCAGCTTTGTTGCACAACAACGTGACTACACTGAGCCCTACTGAACTGTACCCTTAGACATGGTTAAAATGGTCAAGTTTCATGCTGTGTTTTTAACCACAATCTTTTTTTTTTTTTTTGCAGTTTTGGCTGGGGCTGGATTTGAACCCACCACCTCTGGTATATGGGGCTGGGGCCCTACTCCTTTGAGCCACAGGTGGCGCCCCTTAACCACAATTTTTAAGAAAATCTCCAAAATAGCCTGTATAATGTGTGCCATTTTTGTGATATAACAAGGATATGTTAACGATGATGTGATTATCAATGATTTTTTTCTTTTTATATTTGTATTTTCTGATATTTTGAGCAGTGAAAACATATACTTTCATATTCATGAAAAAATTATTTCCTTGTCTTACTATGTCCCCCTGGGTAGAGTGCCATGGCGGCCTGGGCTGGTTTGAAACCTGCCAGCCTCCGTGTATGTGGCTGGCACCCTAGCTGCTGAGCTATAGGTGCCGAGCTGAAAAAATGCTTTAAAAATAACATACCAGGGAGGTGCCTGTGGCTCAAAGGAGTAGGGTGCTGGCCCCATATGCCGGAGGTGGCAGACCATAAAAAGTCCCAGCCATAAAAACTGCAAAAACAAAACAAAACAAACAAACAAAAAAAGCAAGTTATATAATCAAAACAAACATACTACAAACCATATTTTTTTCCGGTTATAAAAGTAATATTATATATGTTCATTGCAGAAAATCTGGAGAAGTAGTACATATGATGCTAAGAGAAAGATCACTTGTAATCCCACTCACTACTCAAGGTAAATATTTTAAAAATCATCAATGTAAGTATTAATGTTTCTTACGGCTTGCTAATTTTGGCTATGGCTTTCTAATTTTTCTCTGTGAATGTATTTTTCTTTAAACCATCATACAGCATTCTGACAATTCAGTTTGCAAACTCATCCCAGAAAAAGTGCTACACAACTCATTGGTGAATATCACCATACTCACTTCAAAGTACTGCCCTCGGGAAGCTGTGCACTGATGCCAGTGCCTGGTCAAAGCAATGTTGGAACTCCTTTTCTGGAATGACTATCAAAGCTGTCATTGTATGACGGTCTGACAATTAAATTTGTGAAATTGCCACCCTGTGCTTACTTTGGCAGCACTGTACAAACAACTCAGTAAGGTTTCATAACCTGGGTGTGACAGCTGTGTCCATGTTGACATGTGGCAGTGTATTGCTATTCATCAGTGCTGTTGCGTGTTTTTGTGAGCCATATGAAAGTAGCCCTGATGGTCATTGCAGAAATAAAGAGTTCCAAAATTGCTCTGAAGGGTGGACTAGGGGCTGGCGTTGGCGCACAGCTTCCCAAGGGGAGTACTTGGAAGTGAGTGTGGTGATATTCAGCAATGAGGTGTGTAGCACTTTTCCTAAGATGAGTTTGTGAACTTAATTGCCATACTTCATTTATAGAATAATTCCTAAATGGACTTTTATATCCTGCTTTTTAAAACTTTCATCAAGTAGTCTTTCAAAAATCTGATTTAAATAGATAAATGACATTCCACAGCATCAGTGGGGCATAGCTCATGATCAGTTTTACTTTTCTTGGGCATTAGTCAATTTCCAATTTTTGTCAATGGTTATTATTGTTGGGAAGAAAAAATCTGTGCATGAATCTGTCTGCAAATGTCATAATTTCTTTGAGCCATTTTTAAATGTGTATATATATATATATGTATCAAAGTTGCTTTCTGGAAATGTACCAGTTGAATCTCATTTCAGCTTTAAAATGTCCTTGTCAATTAAATGAAAAGGCAATCTTGTTTTTGTTGAGAATAAAAATTTCCTTGTGCAAAGGACTGGCCAGTTGCATATTCTGTCTCTATAAAATGGCGTTTTCCTGTGTTCTGAAGTGACAAGGACTTTTCTGTTGCATCTAGCTAGTGGCTGGTGTTGGGCTGGCTGGGTGGTGCCATCTCATCTCTCTTGGGCCTCCTCCTCATGTGGAAGCCTGCCCCACATGCTGAATGGTGGCCACACCCTGGCCCACCATACCATGGCCCACCCTCCATTCTCTGTGTGCTGCTTGGAGTCAAGTGACAGCCAGTGACCTTGGTCTTCTTGGCTTAGGTATAGACAAGCAACTTGGAGAAAGGGAATGAGAGGTTCAGGCTGGAGATTGGCCTGGAAAACATGTTAAACTTCGAGGACTTTAACCAGGCAAGAGTGACTCATTAACTTCCTGTCATCCATCAGCGCCTGCTGGCCAGATTCAGCTGGGGAGGGCAGGCTGGGGCTGGGAGGTGATTTTGACCTATCTTCACTCTGGGAATTAAGTTACTTTTCAGGGGACATTGAAGCCTTGGATGTGGAATGTTTCTCTGATAATTTCCATCTGCTTTTTTTTTTATTTGGGTCTTCAGGTGCATGCACTGTGCTATGTAGTCTGTTGATTATAATTGTGTGATCATCACCAAACATCACATTGCTAAGAATTCTTTCCTGTTCTCTGCGTGCTCCTCTTTCAGAGTAGTCAGTTCTTCTTCTATGGATTAGCTATGCCATTGGCAATGACAATAGTGCCCACCTCATGGGAGGTCGTGTGACTTAAGACAGGCAGGATTTGTGAAGGCAGTAATCACTTATGAGTGTTAGCTCTGAGCACTGGCCCTGGTATATAAGTGCTCAGTGAACTTACTTGTGGTATCAGCTGCCAGTCCACAGTTTTCTCAAGAAAGTTTGGAAATCCCCAGGCCGTGTCAATGGCCTGGGGTGAGCTGCCTGCCCCCTGCCCTGTGCCACAGCCCAGGGAGCCTACACAGCCTGATTCTGCTTGTCCTTCCCCAGCTGCTTCAGAACACCTGTGGATTCCGAGCACTCCACTCAGGGCTCCTTAGAAAATGGTAGCACAGTAGGGACACAGCTCACCTGGAGTCTCATAAGTGGCAAGACCAGGATTGGAACCCAGGTCAGCCCTTGTTCTGACCTCTTTGCTGAAAGGCAGGGATGGGGCTATCCAAGACAAAGCAACCCTCTTGGGGTGGAACAAGTGGGAGCAAAAGGAAACTGGGCAAGAGTCATGTCACCGTGAGTCTTGAATGCCGGGGCAACATAGGGTGTGGGCCTTCTCCTGTGGATGCCCTCAGGCTGGCCACCTGCACCCACTGTGGGAGGAAGGAGGAGGTGAAGCTGGTGGAGGGAGGTGCAACATGGCACTTGACCAGGGGACAGTCTCACAAATACTCAGGCATAGGCAGCTCTGGGGGTGCTGCTGACTGAGTGAGGTGTCTGGGTGTTAGTGGCTGAATTGTGCCCCCACCCCATGAGTGTGTTGAAGTCTTAACTCTCAGTACTCCAGTATGGGACTGTATTTGCAGACAGGATCCTTAAAAGGCAATTAAATCTCAGTGAGCTCCTAGGGGTGGGCCCTAATCCCACCTGATTGACATCTTGATAAGAGGGGTCAGGGACACACAGGGAGAAGATGGCCAGCTACAAGCCACAAGAGAGGCCTCCAAACAAAACCCTGCCTTGATACTCAGACTTGCAGCTTCCAGAGCCATGAGAAAATACCTTTCTATTAGTTAAGCTACCCAGTCTGTTGTGCTCTGTGGGCAACCTGGCAAAGGGGGCAGGTGTGGTGGTTTAACGTAGACACCTTTCTCTGCAATACTGGTGTCAGGGGAGAGTCTGGGACAGGGCTGGGGCAGAGGAGGGCTGGTCCACAGCTCAGGGATGCTGGCAAGCCTGGCACCAGGGGAGGAGTGCCCACCTTCCTGGGCACTCCCTAGGACACACCCTGTAGTGCCTTAGTGCCTCATTCACACCAGCCTTGGGGGCAGGGGGTTCTTGGGGCCTGCCAGGAACTCAGCCATCATCAGGCTGGTCACTTAGACCCTGACACTAACTGGGACATTGCCAGGTCAGGTCCAAAGAGTGAGTGCGTGCAGGCCATGCTGTGACCATGTGTGCGGAAGTGTCTGAACGGGCCTTGTAAGTTGTGAGGTGCGTGCTGTTGCCACTTCAATCTAAGAGCTGGAGGGGCCACCACGACAGTCATACAGAAGGGTGATCTGGGGGGAGGGTGGAGCAAATAAAAGGCAGAGGCATTCTGAGCAGAGACTGGAGACAGGGCTTCAGGAAGCTCTGCTGGGTGTAGCCCTGCCCCAGGCCTGGGCATCAGCAGCAGAAGGAATGCCTGTGCCTACTATATGACCCCCATTCTCAGCTAGCACCAGCAGGGTGGCAGGAACCCTGCCTTGTCCCCATACCTCAGCCTCTCCAGGGACAGCCAACTGTGTGCCAGAACCCTGAGCCAGTCCCCAGGGACCTGCTCCCCTCACTCCTGGTCTGCCTCCATGCTCAGCCCTGGACCAGTTCTTCTGTGTCTTAGCTCACAGCTCATACATCTTGCCCAGCAAGCTGGGACACCTGGGTGCAAATCTTGCTCTGCTGAGGACTGCAGTGCAGCTTCGGGTCTGTCACCACAGGCAGGGTGGAGGGGGTGGGCCCTATGCCATCCTCTTACCCTGTGTCCTTCTGGTTACAATGATAACACTCTGGCTTTGCAATGGGGTTCCCCTCCCCTAGTCTCCATTGGTGAGACTCAGCCAGACTGACTCCTCTTCCTTCCCAGGGGTGACACAAGCTGGCTGACAGCAACCCACCTGCCCCTGGCCCCAAGGACCGTCTGGGATCAGCATGGACACAGGCAGTACCAGCCAGCTGCACTGGGACCTCTGCTGGGCCTGTCAGCACCAAGCAGCCTGGAGTGCAAGACAAGCCTCCATGGAGGAAGGTAAGACCAAGAAGTGGGGGTGCGAGGCAGTGTCCCCATGGAAGTGGAGGCATCCTGGAGTCGCCAGGCCTGACACCCACATTTGGATTTTCCACTTATTTGAGCCTATAACCTCCATACTCCATTTTTTCCTTAAGCAAATATAGGTTGGACTGGATTTGCACTGAAGTGTGCTTGAGTAGAGTGGCTACTGTTGAGCCCACGGGTAGGTGTGGCCTTGGAATCGGACAGGTTGCAGTGCGATTCTTGGGACCAGGCCAGAGCACAGGAGCTGGCAAGTGGCTGTGAGGTGTCCATCTACTCGGGACTGGGTGCCCAGGCGGTGTGACTATCCTGGGCCTGGCCTGATTCTGGCAGCTGGGTCCCCAGGCTCCTACTTTCATGTGCTCACATTCTGGGGGAGGTACCAGGACATGCATGTCACACGTCACAGCCCAGCAGAGCCCTGTGAGTGAAGGGGCAGCAAGAAGGGTGGCCCCACAGGGGGCAGGGGGCAGGGGCTGCAGGAGCTCTGCTCAAGAGGGTCCCTGGAACTTATAGGCAGCTAAGGTGAGGAGCCCCTAGACCACAGGACTATGAGCTAGCGGGGCTGTACCTCGGGTGACAGCACTTGAAGTGGCTGAAGTACCACATTTGGAGGCAGGCAAGCAGTGAGCCAGGGAAGTAGTTGGACTCAGAGCACAGGGCCTTAGGGTCCTGGTGCAGGATGGTACTATGTACACCCCCTTTTCCACACAACCCTCAGTCCTTGGGGAAATACCAGAGGGAAGAACAGCCACAGCAGTGCGGGAGGTGGTGGCACCTCTGAGAGGACAGACTGTGACAGCCTCTCAAGGACGGGAACAGATGGGGACACTGCTGGCAGAACCTGGGGCCAGCACACATGAGGAGGCAGGCTGTCAGAGAGGGCTGAAGCTGGGCATAGCAGGCCGGGAGGGAGGAAGGGGTCAGGGGAAGTGAGGCCACAGTGGCTACATAGGAGCTTGAGGCTTTTCTGCTAGTCACTCTCCTGGACTATAGGTAGGGCTTCCCCAACTGCCATTGCCAGAGGGGCCTGCTGGGGAAAGAGGCCTTGTTTACTGAGCAGACCCTTTATTTGTGAATATAAGCCATGACCCAAGACTACCAGATACTTACAAAAAGAAAAACCAAACTAAACTAACAGCACAAAAGAGGAAGTACTGAAAAACAGATCTAAGAACAGACATCTTCAAAACCTGAGATCCAGAGAACAAAACACAATTCAAAAACAGAATTAATATCTTCACAGAGATTTGAGGAGGTGGTGTAGCCATAGAGTTGGCTGCTAGGGGCAGAGGATGCTAGCACTCACACTCTGCTGGGGGTGGTGGTGAGTGCATCACCCCCATGTGGCTAACAGGGCAAAATATACCACAATCCCAAAAGCTTAATTAGTTTTCACCAGTAATTCCAGTTTTCTATTTATTCTATAGGCACAGCAGAAATACATGCCATAGTTATGAGATTTTTCATTACAACTTTGTAATAGTGAACAACTGGAAACTGGATCTCAATTCCATCAAATAAGAACTGGTTATATGTAGCGTAGACTATTGCTCTTCAACGCAACTGTAGAAAGGGATGAAGATCTATTAAAATGGAAAGATCTCCTAAGTATACTGTTAAGTGAAAAAGCAAAGTGGATAGTGTGCTTTTGGGAAAGAAAAAAATTTTTTTTTAAATCATAAGAATAAGCTGGTTAAAAATTCAAAATATGATTGTTTAAATAAGAATAATAAAAAAAAGTTAGTAGAAAATCTGGAAGAAAAAGTTTAATGAACTTTGCCAGAAGTGCAGAAAATTCAAGTGAAAAGTAGGTAGAGACCTTAAATTAGTAGTTCTACCAGCGATTGAAGAAGAGTTCCAGAAAAATAGAGAAGAGAAAATGGGAGGAAGGAGACAAAGAAGTTATAGGAAAATTACTCAGAGCTGAGAAAAGTGTTAAATCTTCTTCATATGCTGACCAAATACAAGAATGAGGCCAATACTATGAAATTTCAGATAATCAAAGATAAAGAGAAGATCCCAAAAACTCCTTAAGGGAAAAAAACCAGATAGCCTCTGTCTTTGTCCATTAGGACTCCTGTAACAAAAATACCCGAAACTGGGTAGTTTATAAACAACAAACATTTATATTTGACAGTCAAAGAGACAGGGAAGTCCAGGATTTGACCAGGCCTGGTGGTTCACACCTGTAATCCCAGCACTGTGGGAGGCTGAGGGGGGAGGATTGCTTGAGGCCAGGAGTTCAAGAACAGCCTGAGCAATATAGCAAGATTCCATCTCTATAAAAAATAAGAAAAATTAGTTGGGTGCAGTGGTGCAGTCCTGTAGTCCCAAATACTTGGGAGGCTGAAGCAGGAGGATGGCTTGAGCCTAAGATTTCAAGGCTGCAATGAACTATTATTGCACCACTGTACTTTAGCCGGGGTGCCAGTGAGACTCTGTCTCAAAAAAAAAAAAAAAAAAAGGTACATCCAGTGAGATGAAGGTGCACTCAGAGTCATAGATGCTGCCTTCTCACTATATTCTTACATGGTGGGAGGGGTGAGCTAGCTCTCTGGAACCCCCTTTATGAGGACACTAACCCCATTCATGAGGGCTCCACCCTTAAGTCCTAATCATCTCCCAAAGGCTCCACTTCCTAATCACCTTGGAGGATAGGACTTAAACATGAATTTGGGGGGTACCCACATATTCAGACCATAGCACCTATGAATGAATGAAATTCCAGTGAATATTGAACATCTCATCAGCAACACTGACTGCCAGAGGGTAGTGAGCAATACCTCCAAAGTTGTGAGTGGAGATCACTTTGAATTTAGACTTCTATATCTGGACAAACTATTAATCCAATGTAACACAAATTAAAGACATTTTTAGACATGGAAGGTCTCAGAAAGTATATCTTTCAAACATTTTGGCAGAAAATAAAATTACTTGAGAATATACTGCAAATGAAATATAAAAAGGAGTCCAATTATAATAATAAAAACAGTGATATTATGAAAATATATCTGAGGTTGGGTTTATAAACGATTTAGATAACATTGGTCCAAATTAGAAAAGAAATGTTTTCTGCATCTTGAAGTTGGCTGAAGAGACTGACTGGCAGCAATGCTAATGCACAGAAGTCCCTCCCTAGCAGGCACCTGGGTGTTCCCACAGGGTAACAAGGGGACTTGAAAACAGGGGAGACTTATAACCATGTGGGCAGGGATCAGCTCTCAGAGAGGCTAAGGGATAGAGCTATGGCTGCTTGTAGGAAGAGGGACACAGCTAGCCAACAGTGACACTCAGGGAGCCAGCCAGGGGGACATATCCAACTTCACCCACCTCCCATCCTTCAATCTATTGCCTGTGCCTCTCTTGGAAAGCAAAGTTCATGGTCTGTGCAGACCCACCTCAGATGGCTCAGAGATGATCCTGCATACAAAGTGGAGTGGTACACTTCTTACAAAGACACAGAAGGTGCAAGGACATTATAGAACTGAGGAGGTAGTAAGAGAAAACCAATGCCAGTAACAACCACCACCAGAGATGGTGGGTAGGGTGGGGGCTGGGTAGATTTTACTTTTCATTTCAGGGTTGTGTGTAGGGCTTGGACTTTAAAACAAGTGCAGATGTTATTTTTGAAGAATTACTCAGATAAATGGCATGAATGTCTGTGCAAGAGGCTTGAGCTTGAACCTGTAGGGAACACCTTCCATCCCATTGACCCACGATTTCCTGGGCTGGGCATGGCCATCTGTGGGAGTGCCTGGAGTGGCTCCCACTCCTCCTTCAGAGGGGATCTAAATCCTCCCTTCTCTGCAAGTTTCTCCACCCCACCCCATGGAGCTCCTGGCTGCTACCAGTATGCTGCCTCAGGGTATGGAGATCGCCACCCACTATGCCACCAGCCTGCTAGCCCCACTGCAGTGGGATCTCATGAAGCCTGGGCTGCATGTGAGGGGGCCAGGGCAGGGGGGCTGCAAGGAATGTTGAATAAATGTCAGAAGGAGTGACATTTAAACATTAGTCAATCTCTTTGTACTTTCTGGGCCTTTTCCCATGTATCACTTTATTTGATATTCAAACAGCACCTTGAAGTAAGTAGGACAGGGGTCTGAGCACCCATTTTATAGATAAGGAAACTTAGAGGCAAACTGACCTTCCCAAGGCCACTCAGCTAGGGAGGGATTCTTCCAGAACTACAGTCCAGGCTGCCACACACATGTAGTCCCACTGGCTGGGCTTCAGGCTGCCTCCCCTTATGAGATTCTGGCAGGTAGAGGTAGAGAAGCCATGGTTTACAGCAGAGGTGGGACAGAGGGAAGCTGAGGGGTCCTGTGTACCCTGACTGTCCCTATGTCCCCATAGGCCAGGGAAGGCTAGGACTCTCACACAGAGTTAAGCACCCCTCTGTTCTGGATCCCTTAGCCTGAGGTGTCCCTGGGACCTGGTGTTTAGCTGCTCACCCTGGAGCAAGGATAGCTGGCCATGAGAGAAGGGTATGCCCTTACCTGGGTCACCTGGTATCAGGACACACCTGGCCTCCTGTCTACACACCAACCAGGGGCCCTCATGGTGAGGAAAGGGCCTGGTTCCAGCCTTAGGAACCTTCTGCAGTATATCTTCCCAGCCCTGGCCACCTCTATGGGCCTCCCCTTATGCCTGCCCACTTCTCACTCCCACTTCAAAACCATTTCCCAAGCCCAACAGCCTAGCTCTCAGCCCATTAGAGAGCCCATTAGGGTAGGGTATTCTGGCCATGACCCTGAAGCTTGGCTGGGAGGCAGGGGAGCTGAGAGTGGGGAGAGTTGTCACTTAATTGCTGGAGGTCACATATCTTGATGGCCACAGGTAGTCCCTTTGTGCCCAGACCATTGAGCCACTGAATGGGGCCCTTTTAATGCCCATAAGCTGAGGGCACGCTGGGCTCAGACCCCAGGGCAAGTGTGAGCTGAGGGAAAGCTGGAGGTCTCAGGGTTGCAAGCAGAGAGTATGGTAATGTGCGTGGGATCGGGAGGAGGACAATACTGCTGCCGCAGTGTTGAAGAGAATGCTTGACTTTGAGACATTTCCCCAAAGACTCTGTAGTCCTTTTTGAGGAGTGAGAAGAAAGAATCTCTTCATTCACTCAACAGATATTTTGAGAGTGTCTTAGCTTTTATGAATCAGAAGTGAACAAAACATATAACTCCATGCTTTTAAAATGGTTGCCAGACAATGGGAGAGACAGGAAATAAAGAAAGAATTTAAAGTCAGGACCATTAAGTTAAAAAACAACAACAGCAAGAATAACCAAGGCTAGGGAACAGAGAGCAGTGGATATACTGTTTAGAGGTGGTGGTCAAGGAGGGTATTTGTGATAGGCGGCATTTGATCAGAGATCTGAATAAATAAGGTAGCCATTCATGCAGCTATCTGGTGGGAGAAAAGAAGAAATAATAGAAGAAAATTTCCATGAATTTCAAAATGTGTGAAACTGAAGGATGAAGCAAAGATTGGCACCCCCAAAAGGCACTAGGCCCAAACAGTTTTATAGGCAAGGTTACTTAACATTTAAATAATATGGTTTATATCCTTCTAAGACCTTTTTCTATGCTTGATTAATGTAGGGATAGAGTTACTTTGGAAAGAAAGTATGTTAGAGGTTTTCATTGCTTTAAAAGTTTTCTTTTTCTTTGCCATCTGTTTTGAAGAGCATCACCTGGCTTCATTCTCTCCTCCCTGCCCAAGAATCCCAATAATAGGTTCTTCCTACTATATCAGGAGGGGCTTTCTCTCTACTTATGGCCATATGACATTAAAGATCGTGGGAAAAATGTGAGCTTTACTTACTCTGAGTGAAGTGGGAGCCACTGGAGGTTTCTGCACCAAGAAAGCACATGATCTGACTCAGCATTTAACAAGATTATCTTGGCTGTTCTTTAATTTCTGGCTGATTAGGGCCTCTTCCCTGTGTACTGAAACTGCTATGGGTGTATTTTGTTTCTAAGCTTCTGACCTCTTGTGCAAGTTTTCTCTAAGATGATAGAAGACACTGGGGTGGGAGTGTGTGAGGAGTGATCCACCAAGGACAAACAGGACACCGGGAGAGGTGTGGTAACTGACTCCAACCTGAGCAGAGACAAGATGGTGTAATGGAAATGTACAGAGCTCTGTGTCCTCTCTTACAAAAATGGGCACACTCTGTGACAGCTAGGGCTGTCATAGTCCAGATGTGGGTGTTAACATCTGTGAACTAGATAGCTTATTTCCTTCTGTGCCCCCAACCCAGGGCTTGGCCAACACATCCTCTGGCCAAGCCTTGGTTTGGCTCCTCATGGCAGTAGAAGTTGAATTCCCATAATTGACTTGATGCTCAGAGAAGGTCCTAGATCCTGGGACAAGTGAGCACAGACCCACAGCATTACAGAGAAATGGGGAAAACGCTGCCCACCATACAGTGGCAGGAGAGGAAAAGAGAGGAGAGCTCTCTGCCCACATGACCTGAAGGTGCCCATAAGGTGCCCTTCTGGGCAGACAGACCTGGCTGTGCCACACCCCTGTCCTCTCTCCTTGGCTGGGGAGGGCAGGTGCCCTCTCTGAGTTGGTTTCTTCATCTATAAAATGCTGAGGATCCAACTAGACTGTGGGTCAAAGGGCATAGTAGGGTGCATAGCTCACAGGTTTGTCTTCTGCAAGCCTTGCTGAGCCTCACTCTTCCTGTCCCTAAATGGGAACCCAAACGTGTCCCAGGACAGCCACGGATGAATGCAGACTGGGAAGGCATTTGTAGCCTATGTGTCAGCAAGCTGCTCCTGGAGGCCTGGTGGCAGCTTCGCCAGCTCCTCTCCCAAGGGTGACTGATGGCTCAGCGGAAACATCAAATACAGTATTTCTCCAGCAATACGTTTCCCTCCGCAAGTCTCCTACTTTATCTGGCATTCAATGGGAGACACAAAGGCCTACACATGCCGGGGGTGGAATGAGGATTTGGGGACCGACCAGGCCAGGCTGGCCCCTTAGCCCTCGCCCCTCATCGTGTGTACTGCGCTTCCAGATATCAGGGCATTTCAGATGTTCCGAGGCCCGTCTCACGTTCTCACCTGGGGACCTGTAGAAGCGGCGTTGCAAGTCCACGGTGAGGGGTGGGTGGCTAGAGATTAAGGGCCGCACGGCCCGGGGCCCCAGGCCGGGCAGCTCCCGCAGCTCTGGGGCTCGCGGAGCTCCCTGGGCGCAGCCAGGGGCGGGGCTAGGGAGGGGCGGGGCGCGTGACGCGCGGCGCTGGCCAATGGGTGGCGCGCCCCGGGCCGAGCCTCCTGCGAGCCTTCGCTGCGCCCGCGGCGTCACGTGAGCCGCAGAGAGTGAGCGCAGAGCGAGCGGCCGGCGGGCGAGAGGGTTCCTGCGGCGACCCGCGGACCAGCGGGCCAGAGAGCCAGTGTGGGACCCGCGGCTCGGCCCGCAGCTGCCGCCAGATTCGGAGCTCTGCCGCCGCCCCCAGCCCAGCCTGCCGAGCCGCAGGACCGCCAGGGCCTGGCCGCCGGCGGGGCGTGCGCCCAGTTCAGGTGGGAGAGGCGCGGCGGGACCGGGCGGCCGCGTGGACGCGGCCCCAGGTGACCAGGAGGCTGACTCGGGCGCGGGGTGGGGGGGGCGCGTGGCGATGAGCCGCTGCCGCCCGCCTGGGCTCTGCGCGGGTGCCCGAGGAAATGTCGGGGAGCGCCCCCCCGAGAATGGAGGGAGCAGGGTCGAACAAGCCGGTGGGAGGTGACCCTCGGTCACTCACCGGCACTTTCTCCGCTTAGGCCTGCGCCGCCCCGCGCGGCCGTGGCTCACCTTACGGGCCGGCTCTCCCATATGGCGAGCACCCAGCGGGGCCTGGCGAAAGGAGGGAGCCGGCGGGTGCCCTGGGTTGGGTGGGGGGACATAGGGGCCAGTGGTGGAGAGGTTACTATCGGTCACCGCGGTAGTGGCGGGGGGCATGGGGGGGACAGGCCAAGGGCACGGTGCCCAATGGGCAGCGATCCAGGGCTCTCCGGAGGGGTCTGAGCCGGCTCTCCACGCCTTCCTTTCCCACATATGTTCCCAGTCCCCAGCGGCTCCACGCGTGAGCACTTGGCGGACACCCCTCTGCACAGCCACATCGGCCGCCGCACACCACACCCCGCACACCCAGTCACACGCCATAAACTCACACCTCCTCCTCGCACACACGTCTCATACCGCCCCCCCCCCCCCCCAGGCCCCTTGACCCTTAGATCGAAGATTATGAAAGCGGTTGTCAAGGAGAGCAGCGGCTTTCAGAGAAGAGACCATCCCCACCCTCCACGGTCGTCCCGTCCCTTCTTCCCTTCCCAATGTGGTATTCCCTTCCTATGGGACACCCATCTCTGAGCAGGCACAGAGGGGCTGTTTTCTCCCACGATCCTTAGAGGTGACAAAATCCCCAAATATCTGAGCTCAAATCTTTCCCCCTTTCCCCGAAAGACAGGGTAGTTTGTGGGGAGACCCCTGTGCCCTACAGGTGCAAGAACACTGGGACTCTGGCGACTTTGGGGCCTGTGAGTGGCGCGCAGAGATCGGAGACTCTTATTTTGAAGGATGGCCCCCACCCGCCACCCCCGTGATTTGCACGCTGACCCAATGGCAGGCCCTTGGCCGGTGCTGGGCTTGTTATCAATTACATGTTGTTCCTACAGCCGCTGTGTCCCCGGGAGGATAAACAGCAGGCCTGGCCGGGCCTGGGGAGGGGGCGGAGTCCAGCGTCTGTCCAGAGACTGTGCCCGGAACAGTGTGTCCCCTCCCCCTGCAGGCAGCCTGCGCCTCTGGCAGTGCCACGTGCTGCTGTGTTTTAGGAGCTGGAGCCCTAGCCAGCCCTCTCTTTACACCCGTGCCCTGGGCAGTACCATATTCCCTTCTGGGTTCCCAGTGCCTGAGTGTCCCTCCTGAGGCTTGCTGGCTACCCCACTCCTGGTCCCCGCCCCCTTCCAAAGCTCCTTTCCTGCACTCATTAAGAAAATTCTGCCAGGCCCTGCTTTAGACTCTAGGGTATGGTCTGGGATTGAACAGTCAGAGCAGCTAATATTCTGGAGGGGAAGTAAGTTTGCAAACACAGAACAAGATACTTTCTCACACTGGCACCTGCTGGGAAGAATCTAATACAGGGGGATGTGACAGAGGTGCCTTCTGAGCTAAAGTGCTGGCCCAGGAATGGCCAGGGCTGGGGCCCCGAGTGAGAGTGAGGTGAGTTTGGCTTTGGGGCCCAGCAAGTAAGAGCAAGGAGGGGAGGGGTTGGAGGTGAGGTCTGCAGAGAGATGGGCAGGGCCCAGGTGGAGGCTGCTGTGGGCAGGCTGGGTCACATTTCCTTGGGAAGTGGTTGGAGGTTGTTCTCTTCTAGTCTCACCCCCCTGTACTTATTTTCCTCACTTTTTCTTTTTATGTCACTTCGTCTGTGATGTGCTCATATCTTTAAAAGGTAAGGCTTCCTTTAAAAAATGCAACTATAATGCCATCATCACAATACAAAATTTTAACAGTAACTGCTTAATATCACAGAGTAACCCAATGGTGATCACATTTTAGGGGAGTGTTTGAAGCAGGCCTGTTCTGAGACCTGAGGGGAGGCTAGAGTCCCCCTGATTCTTTAGCATCGCAGGAGAGTGGCAGAAAGACCCCATGTTCACCTTGTTTTTGGGCTGATCCTAAGGGCTAGTACTGAGTGAGCAGACATGGATGTGGACACAGAAAGGTTGTGCCACTGCATGAGGTTGCCCAGCGGATAAGTTGCAGATGCAGGAGTGGAGCTCCTGCTTGGAGAGTGGTGCAGGACTGGGGAGGTCTGGGTGGAATGTGAGCTCTGTCCAGCCTAACTGTCTTTCACATTATCTGGCACTTTCATTCCTTCCTGGTACCTGATTTGGTGAAATAGTGTGCATTTTAAAACACACTCCTAGTTTTAAATCATTAGCTGAGCATTCAAGCCAAAAAAACAAAGGTTCTCCTAGCAAAACCCTCTTGGGGCACAGATTTTGCCTTAGTTTCCCGAAGCTCCATGAAGCTTTCTGGATGAGTTGGGAGCTCGGGCCAAAGGCCCTGTGGTTCCCTAAGCAGAAGAGAGAAATCATCAAAGCATGAGATAAATGGAGAAGCTGAGGCTGAGGGGGAATAAGAACTAGGCCAAGGTCACAGCTGATGATAGTGCTAGACTGTTGACTCTTGGGCTGGGCCAAGTGCCAAGTGCTGAGGTGGTCCTGGACACAGAGAGGATGGTGCACAGGTGCTGCCACTCAGCAGAGATCTCTTGCTTCAGGTGCAGAACATCCCCCTTCCCTAACTGTGTGTGATAAACACCAGGCCTGCTGTGGTCCCTGGGTGGGGACAAAGGTCTACAGAGGTGGCCTTGTCAGAGCTGAACACTGTTGACTATCCCCAGACACTGGACCTACCATGTCCTTTGGCTTCAGAGGACACAGTTTTCCCCTGTCCTCTCTATCACAGTTCTCTGAGCCCCTCCTGAGCAGCAGGTGCCACACCAGGTGTGGGGGACACAGCAGAGACATGGAGCACACTGTCTCATGGGGAGATAGGCTTTAGCTGAGGCTTCTCCAAGGTGATGAGTGTTCCAGATGGGGAGAGCAGCAGCAGTGGGCTGCCGGGCAAGAGGTCCAGCTTCCTCACCGGCCCCAGTGGTCTTATCTCCTGTCCCACCAGATGGTTGTGAGGTCTAAGGTGCTAATACATATTCAGGTGCTCCAGGATGCTGGTGGATTTCTATAGCTGAGAATTACCACCAGAGAGGCTGGTCTTGTCTACCTGGCTGGTATAGCATCCAGGTATGGTAGAGAGTACTTTGTTTTAGCCTCCACAGTGGAGACGCAGAGGGGTCTGAGAATTAGAGAGCAGATCGCTCCCCCTTCCCACCTTCTTTTTCCTTCAGGTGGGGAAACAGCCAGCAAGGACAGCTACTTATTGGTCTTTAACTTTCTGGCCTCCAAACTACAGTTAACCAGATTAAAATACTGGCAGCTCAGTTAAATTTTAATCTCAGATCAAATGATTTTTAAATATGTCTCATTTAATATTGGGAATATATTCATATTAAAAATTGTTCTTTTTTTTTTAATTCTGAAATTCAAGTTTAATTGGAAGCCTGTATTTTTGTTTGCGCAATCTGGCAACCCTAGGAAGCCTCAACAGCATAGGATCAGAGGGCAAATGGCCAGTCTTCTACCCCCATTCTGTGACTCAACAGGCTTGAAGCTGATTTCAGATGTCCTCAGATGCGCGGTGACTCTATGCATCAGCGGTGGGATGATTCGCCACCCTCAGACCTGCCAGGGTCCGGAGAGCATTCTCACATACCCTTCTCTCCACACACTCACAATCTGCCATTCACAGACATGTGTTCTTTTCCAGGATTATTCTGGAAAATCTGTTTGAAACTGGAAGTACCCTGGGTTGTGCAATGGGCTTGGAGAGGGCTCTTTTGCAAACAGGTGGTGCAATTTCAGAAAACACTCTTGCAGGCACAACTCTCCTGAGGGACGGAGGCAGGATCTAGGCATTTGGCAATGGAAGGCAGTGGCAGGCAGCTGAGGGTGAGGGCCGCAGGCCCACAAGCTGGCAGGTGAGTGGGCTGTCCTTCTGACCACGTTTCCCTTGTTCCCTCCCTGCAGCTGCCACCGGCACGGCCAGGCCACCATGGTAGACCACTTGCTTCCAGTGGATGAGAACTTCTCATCGCCAAAATGCCCAGTTGGCTATCTGGGTGACAGGCTGGCTGGCCAGAGAGAATACCACAGGCTGCCCTCGCCCCTCTCTGAAGACGACAGTGATGACTCCAGCCCCTGCTCCTGTGCCAGCCCCGACTCTCAAGCCCTCTGCTCCTGCTACGGTGGAGGCCCGGGTGCCAAGGGCCAGGACAGCATCTTGGACTTCCTGCTATCCCAGGCCTCACTGAGCAGTAGTGGTGGTGGCATTGGGGCCAGCAGTGGCCCCATGGCCTGGGGGCCCTGGCGAAGGGCACCGACACCTGTGAAGGGGGAGCATTTCTGCTTCCCTGAGTTTCCTTTGGGCAACCCTGATGATGTCCCGAGGCCCTTCCAGCCCACCTTGGAGGAGATCGAAGAGTTTCTGGAAGAGAACATGGAGCCAGGAGTGAAGGAAGCTCTTGAGAGCAACAGCAAGGACTTAGAGGCCTGTGGCCAGCTCTTGGCTGGGCCACACAGGGGCCACCTCCATGCTGGGTCTGCCGGGACAGAGTGCAGCACTCCTCCTCCACGAGGCAGCGCCAGTGCAGGTGGCACCCAGGGCCCAAGTGGAGGGCCTGCCCCTGACGGGCCCGTCCCGGTGCTGCTGCAGATCCAACCCATGCCGGTGAAGCAGGAATCGGGCTCAGGGCCCGCCTCCCCTGGGCAGGCTCCTGAGAATGTCAAGGTTGCCCAGCTCCTGGTCAACATCCAGGGGCAGACCTTTGCACTGGTGCCACAGGTAGTGCCTTCCTCCAGCTTGAACCTGCCGTCAAAGTTTGTTCGCATCGCCCCCGTGCCCATTGCCGCCAAGCCTGTTGGGTCAGGACCCCTGGGGCCCGGCACTGCAAACCTCCTCGTGGGCCAGAAGTTCCCTAAGAACCCAGCAGCTGAACTTATCAAAATGCACAAATGTACTTTCCCTGGCTGCAGCAAGATGTACACCAAAAGCAGCCACCTGAAGGCCCACCTCCGCAGGCACACGGGCGAGAAGCCCTTCGCCTGCACCTGGCCGGGCTGCGGCTGGAGGTCAGTATGGTGGGTGACAGGCTGGGGTGGTGAGCAGTCCCGCTTGTGTCTGTTCATCTGGGTGTGCAGCAAGGCCATTTTCTCCACATGACAATCAGGCTGATTGGGGGTGGGAGGCAGAGAGGCAGGACCAGAGCTGACACGGCCTCCTGGAGGCTTCCTTGTCCCTCCTGGTTACTAAAGCTGAAGCCACTGGTCTCCCATTTCATAATGACCAGGTAAGGCTTGCTGTGGCTTGTGCTGCCTGCTGGGTCCACTGATCCAGTCAGATGAGGGTTGTGTGGCCAGCCTCAGTGCAAGGGCACTGGTGTTAACAAGGACAGCTGAGAATGATGCAGCAGGCTGGGGCCCTTGCAGCACCCACGGGGTAAGTACTGCCATCACCCCCAACTTAACTCTGAGGACAATGTGGCTCAGGCTAGCCAGGAGCTTACCCAGTGTCATACAGCTTTGTAAATGGGATTTGACCCCAGGGTGTGGGATTAGAGGGGTCGTGTTCTGAAAATGTTGCTTCCCCAAACAACTTAGTTCACAAATGTCTTTGAGCACATGGGCTGGGCCCTTGCATCCTCCCTGGGCACCTGTGTGTGGGAGGCTACAAAAGCCAACTGAGAGAGAGGATCAGACTGGCTGGTGGTGCTGAGTCAAAGGTGGCAGAATCCGTCCAGGCTGTCTGCTTTGCATGGCTCAGTGGGGAAACCAGCCTTAAAGGATAGGGGACTGGCCCAGGGTTACCCAGCCCTTGGGTGCCAAAGCTAGAGGGCACCCTCCTTGGGAGGACGTGTCCACCCTAAAATGCAGAAAGCCTGCCAGGAGCTCCATGCTCAGCTCCGTGCTGCAGCTGGCCCTTCCCTGTTTAGGACGTCGATCTTGCCTGCCCAGGAGGACAGCACATTCCTTGTCTTTGCTGCTGTGGCTGCTCCCATGCGTGTGAGTGAGAGAGACATGTCATGCTCCTCTGTGTACCTGGGAACTGTGTATAGGCCAGGACCTCACAAGCAGTGCATGTGTGTGCATCTGTGCCATGTGACTGTATGTGTTTGTGCATGTCTATGTGTACACCTGGTGTGGCTGTGTGCATGTGTGTATGCATGTATGTGTCATGTGTGGGAGTGACACACCAGGAGCAGTTTATAGCTTTTGTTCTTTTGACTGCAGACTAGTTCTGAGAGTTTGTGAGAATTGGCCTGGGGGAGGGTCTCAGTCAGGGAGGCTGTGCTGAGACAGGGAGCTGTGTATAGAAGCTGAGAATGATGCTGGTGGCATCTTCTGAGTGCTCAGCTGGTCAGAGCAAGATCTTTTCCCAGTGTCTTGGGTCATGGATGCTCTTCCTGAGTGAGGACATCACTCTTGGGCCTGTCCCCTGCTCCATTCAGACAACCTGAGAACTTCTGTGAGAGGTTATGCTTCAGCCTGCTCAGGTTTCAGCCCTGGCCTGCCGAGTGGATGCAGGGTGACAGGACTGTGACCTGCCCAGGAAGACAGCACATTCCTTATCTGAGCATGTGAGGACAGGAAGGCAACTGCTGTGCTGTGCTAGGTAGCCAGTGCTGGCGTGGGGGGTGGGGGCGGCTGAGAGGGAGGTGCCCTGACACCTCACATGGAGAAGAGAGCCAGTGAGGACGGTCAGTGGTTTCCATTCACACCCCTGGATCAGCCACAGCTCTCTATGTGCTGTGGGTACTCCTCCTGCCCAGCTTCAGTCTCCTCATCTGTAGAGTGGGGTCCAGGGGTACAGGGTGCTCAGCAGCATCTGCCTTCTCTTTCATATTGTCACACTCATGCAAGGTCAGAGTGTGAGGCCTCCACACAGGCAGCATCCCATCTCAGGCCGTGCCCCACTCGCAGGGACTCTGTGTACATTCTCCCCTACATGGGGGCAGCAAGGACTATGGAGAGGCCATGTAGCTTCCTTCCAGAACACCAGTCTTAACCATCTTGATGGGGTCCCCTTTCTGGGCACTGTTCCCTGGCTGGTGCTGACCATTGCCAAGTGCTCCCTCCAGTTGGGGTGAGGCTGGGTGGGGTGGCAAGGAAGGAGGGTGTGGTCCTAGATCAAGGTCATTCATTCTGCCAACTCCACAAAGGGAGAGGCCCTGCCTTCTGGGCTCAACCCAGGTGTGTCTCAGGGAGGCAGATCTTGGCCCACCACATAGTGGCCACAGGAGGTGGTGAGTCCTCCATGGCAAGAGATGTACACGTGAGTGGAGGGTTTGTGGAAAGGATTCACTGACTAAGCCCTGGTCCTTATCTTCTTGCTCAGGACCCAGTTGGCAGGAGAAGTGTGGTGTGTGCCTGGTGTGTGAGATCATTGCAGGCATCAGCCACGCCTGGGCTTCTAAAGGGCTACTCTGCTTCCTCCACGCTCCCCAGGAGAAGGTCTGGCTTTGGTGGGGTAACACATGGCACTCTCCAGCTGTGAGCTGAGGGTGCTTACTTCTCAGGAGGGCTAGTTCTCTCGGGATGTGGGGAGTCCCCAGTTGATCTTCCTAAAGGTTCAGGGAACCTCTGGTGATGCACCCAAGGTGGCTTATATCCTTTAATGTGGCAGTAGTCTTCCACTGAGAGGCAGAGGGTAGAGGGAGCCCTTGCAGCTGCGTGCAGCAGCTGGTAGGAAGATGGATCTAGCTTTGGGGCAGCTCAGTCTGGATAGGACCAGAGTGGTAATGACAATGATGGTGATGAGATGTCGTATTTACTGACCACTTACTCTCTGCTGGGTGTTATTCTAAGTTTCTCAGAGCTTGGTCTCCTCCACCCAATCCCCTCACTTGTATACTTCCTGCCATGGGGAACTCATCACCTCTTGAGGCTACTTGGCCTTTGGGTGTACTTTGGAACCCTAGCCAAACTTCTTGTCCTGGCCTCTGGGCCCACACGTCTGCTCTCCTGCCTCTTCCCCTTGTTGAGTGAGCTTTATTGCTTGGGCTCCTGCTTGGGCACTAGCCCTTTCTGTGTTCTCTGTCTTGAAGGTCACCCCTGCCCCGTGACTGCAGTGACAACTAATGTTTGCTCTTGCAGTGACCCCAGCTTTGTTCTATATGTACTAGTGCACTCAGTCCTCACAACGGCCCTGTAAAAGGGAGGCACCAATTTGCATTTACAAAGGGAGAAATAGAGGCATGGCATGATCACATCACATTCCCATAGGGACACAGCAAGTGAGTGAGGATCTGTGGTGCAGCCCCAGATGGGCGCCTCAGCTCTATGCTAACCCTCCAGGGGTGCCACATGTTTCTCCTCTCTCTTGTCAGGCTTTTGGCTCCTTTAGGCATTGTACACTGGGCTGGGGATGGAGAGTGAAGGACAGCAGTTACGATGATGACCTGAGCCTCTGCTGCATGCCAGGCAGTGCTCTGAGCACTTGGCACACACAGCAGAACACTTGTGAGCTGACCACGTAAGGGACAGTGACAAATTGGTCAACATATGGAGATGGTCAACATAAGGAGCTAGGCCTACTGTGCTGATACATACATGTGGTGGATGTATGAAAATTAGGGAGGTGGGCAGCGTAGGGAAGTGGCCAGCTATGGAGATTCTTCTGTATTACTTTGTTTGATTAGTTCATGTAGCAGGCATAGGTGGGTTCTTCTGTTTCACAGAAGAAATTAAGGCACAGAACAGTTAAGTAAGTCCTCCATGGTCACATAGCTAGGAAGTGGGCTATCTTCGATCAAGGCTGTCTGCAGTGCCCAGAGGCAGGGCCTTCTCCTGGCATACCTCTGCAGGGGGCTTACTTGGGTGGTGGGAGGACCTTCACCTCTACCCACAGCAGGGTCTGCTCCCAGGTCTCGTCTCTTCTTCAGGGTGGCTCTGGTGAGCAGCATGCTCCTCCTTTCTGGGTAGGTTCTGGCCCTGGCTTAGTGTTCTGTGCTCAGGGAACAAGCCGGCACCTTCCCAGCCCACCCTGCCTGCCTGTGTCATGGCCTATGGCCCACTCCCCCAGCTCCCGCTGAAGTCTGCCCCTGCCTGTGGACTCAACCCTGTTTCCTTTTGCGCTTGGTCCTGAACCCAATAGTCCCTGTCCTGTCCCCTCTGGTGATGTGATGTTGGCACCCTTAACAGGGCTGAGACCAGGCTTTCCCTCTTCTGACTTAGCCCTCTGGGAAGTGCTGTTTGCTGCCTTCCTAGAAGTCTCCTTGTCTCACTTTCAGACACAGGCCTTCTTTGTTCCTTGCGGCAGAACATCCTGTTCTGGAATGGCCAGCCATTCTGTCCAGAAAGAATCCCCATGTGCTGCAGCTGGTATGAATATTGATAACTATCAGCAGTTCTGTGTGGCAGTGCTATTGGCATTTGTGGTGGACATGGAGGCCCAGCAAAGGGGAGTTGCAGGCCCACAGCCCCAAATGCTCAAGGTGACAGCAACAGCATTCAGGCCCAGTGGCCTGCTCCTTGACCCCTGTGGCGCTGCAGCCCCTGTGATGAGGCACTCTTTGACCCTACTTGCCTGGTAGGCAGAGCCCCCATTCCCACTGAGACCCCTGAGAATTGACTGTTCATGATAAAACCCTTCTGGAGCATGGTGGGGTGTCTTGGAGAAGGGGTGCCTTTGCACAACTGTGCCGAGTGTATGTGCAAATGCTGACATTACGGGATGCTCTGGAGAGTCACCTAGGCCCCTGTGTGTCCTCTGCCCTACAACTTGGCAGCATGAACCATGGTGCTGCCCCATGTGCTCCAGGCCCTGTGCTAAGCTGTGTAGGTAATGACTGCTTACAAGTCCTGAACAATTGCCATGTGCCGCTCTAAACACATTACTGGTTGCCTCTTAAACAGTCCTCACAGTCCTATGGGAGAGTCTCATTCTCCCTGTCTCCAGAAGGGTTTTCCACTGAGGCTCTGGTATTCTGGAAATTTAAGAAACTGGCCAGTAAGTGGTGGAGCTTACTGCCTGCAAAGGCTGAGCCTTACCCACCTGGACCCCACTGCTTCCCACTATCATCTCCAGACCTCTCTGTCGGCTGTTTGGGAGAATGCCCCATGCAGGTGTGAGGGAGGGGTCTTCTGAGAGCTCAGTTCCCAGAGACAATCCCTTCAGTACCAGAACCCTGTGGCAGCAGGAAGGGGTTCTGTAGTGAGGACAACTTGTTCTCAGCCTTCCTGGGTGTCACCAGGACCAGAGAACTGCTATGGCCCTGTGTCACTGCCTGTGGCCTCTCAGATGAGTCTTGCCTTCCCTAGGGTGGGCACCTGATGGGGTGGGGACTGTTGAGGTAGGGACCTGGGGGGGGGGGGGATCCTGCTGTCCCACAGGCCGTGTGGGTTGGCCTCTGAGCCCTGGCCATGTCTTGCCAGTCTGACAAGGCTGCCTCTGGCTCCCTGGCCAGGGAGGTACCCAGGTGATCCTGGGAAGGCATGGCACTCTGTTTCTGTACCTTTCTGTCTGTCCTTTCCTGGGCCAGCTCACCTGCTCAGAAGCTGTTTGTTCAACTCCACCTGGGGGCAGGTGGCCCTGCCCCAGAGCACCGGTCTAGGCTTTGACCAACAGGGCACATTTTCTGTGGCCCTGGGTCCAGGAATGGCGTATTGGACCTGGTGCTCCTGTGTGTACATGTGTGCTCATGAATACGTGTTCATGTGTATATGTGAGCATTTGTGTTTGTGCATATTTACGTGCGTATATAGGCATATGCATGAGCGTGCCAGTGTGTTTGTGCTTACATGTGTGCATGAATATGTGTTTGCATTTGTATTCTTGTATGTGTGTGGGATGAGCACATGTGTGTGCATGTGCGTGTGCACTGGGCCTGCCCCTGGGACTGTGCTCTGCCCTCCTGAGGTTGCTTGCTAAGCCCGTACTTTTACTAAAATGCACTTAACAAGCAGGTACCAGGCACTGGGCAGGTCATCCAGGAACCCAGGGACCTAGGCAGACACACCCTTCCTTATGGAGCTGACAGGCTATTGGGACAGACTGACATTCATCAAAAAGTTGAAGTTAATTTAAAACTGCAATAGCAGCAGGAAAGAGGAAGGAGAGGTGCATGATGCCCTGGGAACTTAGAATGGGATGCAGTCCTGGAGGCCTTTCCTGAGGAAGTGACATGAGATGAACTCTAAGGGAGGGGTAGGAGAGAGCAAGAGGAGGGAAGGGCATTCTCAATAGAGGGAACAGTACATGCAGATGTCTCGTGACAAGAGGGACCAGGGAAGGGTCTCTGCAGGTGTAGCACGGAGGACAGTGTGTGGGGTGAGAGGGGTCCCCTGTGGAGACCAGGGTTGGGTGGGAGAGCCCAGCATCCCCGATCCAGCTCTGGTTCTTGCCAGGCACATGAGCACCTGCTCCCAAGCCAGCAGCAGCCAGGGCAGGGATATGTCACCTAAACCACCTGAACTCTTACAAGTATCTTTCATGGGTGTGTTTTGTTTGGGGCTATCTCAACGGGCACAGCTTCCAGGACAGCAGGGTCCAGGCATGGGGCTGAGTTCCAGGAGTGGGACCCCTCTCCCTGCCAGCTTCACGGATGTCCCTGTGGAACTCTGGTCCAGGAGGCAGCGGGGGCAGGGCCTGAGCACCCGCAGATAACACGGATAACACGCAGCCCGGTGGGCTGTGGGGAGGGGTCCAGACCTTGCGGCTTCCAGGCCCTTGCTGCCCACAGTACTTACGCTCTGGCGGGCCTGACGCTACCTTTCCTTTGTGGGTCTTTCCATCTTGGAGGGACGGGCGCCTGCAGAGCTTGGGACAGTGGCTTTTCCCAGTGGATTCGAATCTGATTACAGTGCCTTGACATTTTAAGAGCTAGTCCAGCCTTGCCAGGCAGAAAGGCCCACTTGCCTGCCCGCAGGGGCTGCGGGGCTGCTCGGCGAGCCCCTGACCGCGCCTGTTCTGCAGGTTCTCGCGCTCTGATGAGCTGTCGCGGCATCGGCGCTCACACTCAGGCGTGAAGCCGTACCAGTGTCCCGTGTGCGAGAAGAAGTTCGCGCGGAGCGACCACCTCTCCAAGCACATCAAGGTGCACCGCTTCCCGCGGAGCAGCCGCTCTGTGCGGGCCGTGAACTGAGGGCACCGCCGCCCCCGCCCCGGCCCCCCGGGCCCCCAGCCCCATTTCTTAAAGCAATAATTTATTTGCTGTCTCCCGAGGGCTGTGGCAACGCGACCAGCCCACCTTCCGAAGCCTGGGAGATGTGCACCCCAAAGCCGCCACTCGCTGCCTTTCCTGGGAGCCTGCCCATGTCCCTGGGGACCGGGGTCCCCGGGCAGGGCAGGGAGGCAGGCCTTCGAGCCTGGGTGCCTTCGTGCCTTCTGTGGTGGCCTGGCCTTAGTTGCAGCTGCTGACTGGAGGTGGGGTGTTGGGGGCCTGGCCCTTCTCCCACTGGGCTCCCCACCTGGGCTGAGGCCAGCACTTTATTGCTTGGAAGATGAAATGTGAAATTTTGAAATGTCGCATTCCCAGAGGGAGCCATGCTGGGGAGAAGGAAGTAGGCCAAAAGTCCAGGGCTGCTCTGTGGCATGAAGGCCCCTTTGTCCAAGATGATCAGCGTGGTCCCCAGAGGGAGTGCCGGGCTCTGGGGGGGGGGGGGGGGAGGGCGAGAAGGGGGCTAAAGACGAGCGAGGTGAGACGCCTCCTGCTCCCCAGTGCATGTGCTGAGTTGAGTGTGCAGGTCAGAGCCTAGAGTCCGACCATGCCCAGTGTGATCCCTCTGTCCTTCCCCCAGCTCCCCAGACAAATCCAGACACCAGCCTCCAGGGTCACCTGCAGGAGAGGGGCATAGGCCACACTGAGTGACAAAGGACTAGTTAGAGACTCCCAACCCCAACTTAGAAATGCATTCCTCATTTTGTCTAGAAATTAATATTGAATGAACTAGCTTGTTTTGACAGGTTTATTTCACATCCTATGAATGTATGTAAATAAACTGTACATAGGTACATCTACATAAAATATCTTTTAATAACGTATCAACATTTGTGTAAATTTGAAATTAAAAAATCGATAAAGTCAATGTACATATGTTACAATTATGTATATTTTTTCTTCGGTCCTTCATAAAAATATTTACTTTGCCAATAAAAAGAAAAAAGAACTCCAGATCCTCTCGGCATTCACATGCAGTTTTCCTCTGCTTTGCTGGGTGTGGAGACCATTCTGGGGCTCGGTCTGTGCGTCTGAATCTGCAGAGCTCAGGGGATCTAGTTTTGTACTTGGAGGGATGCAAAAGCCCCTGGTCCAGCTCTTTGCCAGCCACTGGCATTTTGCTCACTCTAGTTTCCTGGCCTGGTGCTCTGTCAACCTAAATCTAAGCCGTATTCCGGCATCACCTGTGGGAAGGCACCTCAGGCCTGGCTGGTCCTGCAGGGATCACCTGCTCTGACTTTCTGTTTGAGATTCTGTCTGGGCTCTTCCTGCCTGCCATGCAGCCCTGTATGGTGGCTGAGAGTTGGCAGGTCATTTGCCCTCTTGGACCGCACTAGGGATGTGGCCATGTCATTTCCTACTGGCATACTGATTGTGAAAATAATAGGAATTTTTGTTTTCTTTTTTTTGAGACCAAGTCTCACTTTGTTGCCCTCGGTAGAGTGCCATGGTGTCATAGCTCACAGCAACCTCAAACTCTTGGGCTCAAGCAATTCTCTTGCCTCAGCCTCCCAAGTAGCTGAGACTACAGGTGCCCGTCACGACACCCATCACTATTTTTAGAGATGGGATCTTACTCTTGCTCAGGCTGGTCTTGACCTGTTAGCTCAGACAATCCACCTGCCTCAGCCTCTGAGAGTGCTAGGGTTACAGGTGTGAGCCACCACACCTAGCCTGAAGGTATTAGGAATCTTGACCAGGTAGAGGTGAGACTTTGAGAGGCCTGGATGTACCCTCAGGACATCTCTTCTGCTCTCTCTAACTCCGTAGCATGTCTGGGGTCTCTGCCACATGGTTCCACAGTGAGACTGGACCCACTCACTGTCCTGTACTGGCTGGGGGCAGTTGGGGGCCTGGACAGGGCAGGTTTTCCAGGGCCCATTTGCTATGGCAGCTCAGCTGGTGTGAGGTGCACAGTCAGAGGGCTGTCCCAGATCACTATACACCTTCCTGCACTGGGAGGCAGGAACCTTCTAGAAGGGACCTTTCCCAAGGACTTGACTCTCTAAAACAGCTGGATGCAAGTCGAGCCAAGTTATCTCGGTGAGACCCTTGGAGATATGGAGGCAGGTGATAGAGTACCCCTGGGTTTCCCGTAGGAGGTGTCATGGTGTGTGTGTGCCAGAGAGAGAGAGAGTCGTGCATCTCAGTGTGTAGAAGTGCTGTGTCCGCTGGCTTGAGAACAGAGCCACTTGTCTGTCCTGCTGGTGATATGGAGCTTCATGGGTGCTCGGGACATATCACAGGTGATTGGAGGATGGGCATCCCATTCTGACTGGCCCTGGTCTTGGGGAGAAGGCTGGGCCTGATGACCTTTGTCCTTTGCCTCTGACTACAAGTCCCCTCTGTGGACAGACATGCTCAGAGGAAGTGAGGTATTGATTTCCAGCTGTGTTAACATGGCTTTTCTTTATAAACAAGCAGTGTAGCCCCAGAGAAGAGGGTGCAGGAGGGGCAGGGAGGCATTTGGTCAGGATAGTTATACTTCAGGAGGAGTAACCTCATGCACGTGTACCTCCTGTGCCAAGGACCAACTGGACATGCAGCTGACCTCCCCTCTGTGTGTGTCCCAGCAGCCCTCTGTATTGGTGCAGGGAGTGTGTACAGAGGGTTACTGACACATGTGTGCTGCACCTGCCCCCAAGTCTCTGCTGAAAGGGGTCTGGGGGCACAGCAAAACCAACGGAGCGGGCTGTGGACTGTGGCAGCCTGATGACCCTGTACTGTGCCACAGTGGGTGGGTTTCTTAAACCTCTCCAGATTTTTACACTTCTTTACACTGCACAGTGGGTGAGAGGCTGGGGTGGCAGTGCAGTGGGGCAGTGAGTGAGCAAGCACGTGCAAAGCCTGTGTGCTACTTCCACCCTGCCCTGCAGCCAGCCCGAGGCCAGTACTGCTGAGATGCTTGGCATGGCCCTGCATGTCAGGGACCGCTGTGCCACACCCTTCTGACCCTCCATGATTTCTGCGGTGGGAAGAGGTTTGTCTTGGCCTACAAGCTGAGGAAGCAGATGGAGACATGGACCAACCTGCCCCAGGATGATTTGGAATAGAGGCAAATCTGGAAGGCAGCAGAGCAGGAAATTTAGCCCTGACAACCCACTCCTACCTGCCCAGCACCTGCCCCAGGTACACAGAGGGGAAGGAAACACTGATTTTGATCATGCAGCAGGTAGAGTGTGTGTCAAACTGCTGTAACAAAGAAGCCCTGGCAGCTTAAGTGAGGGAGCAGTCTTGTATTTTGACAGCCTGAGAGTGAGCAGGTTAGGCTGAAAGGGCAGCCTTGGCTGAGACCCCTAGGCTTCTGTGTTCTTCTTGTTCCTCCAATGCCTAAGCTGATTCAGTAGGCCTGGGCCAGCAGGGGAAAAGCAGGCAACACATTTGCCTCCAGGCTGGGATCTGCCCAGTCACTTCTGCTCCCCTCTTGGCCAGAACTCAGTGACTTGGCCTTATCTATTGTGGGGAGCTGCAGAGTAGAGTCTTCACTTGGGCGGTAGGTATGCAGCTAGAGTGTGGGAAGCTACTGGAACTCAGGGGAGGGGGAAATGGAGGGTACCCATGCTGCTGCCAGTGCTGGTGCCAAGCTGTGCCCACTGCAAACCCTCCCTACCTATGGGAGGCAGCATGGTGGAGTCACCCTGTGGTGCTGGCTGAGTTCAGCCCCACCTGGCCTCATCCATGTTCTTAGAAGGGCATTGCTGACAAATGTAGGACCAATGGTCAGACTCCCAGGGGCAGCAGATGACCAGGAAGCGATGCTCTGTGGGAACAGAGGATCCAGAAGGCCTCATGCAGAACCTAAGATGCCTCGGCTCTGAAACCAGTGTTGCAAATGACAGACTCTGACTCCTGTGGACAAAAGCAAACCCTTGCAATGTCACCATTTCCTGCTCTTGAATAGGCCCCAGTCTACCCAGGGGCTCTGGGGATGGGGTTGGGGAGCAGAGGAAGAAAGCCTGGGTATCAGGGCTTCCAGAGAAATTGTCATTTTTCTGGTGCTGCAGTAGTTCAAAGACTAGGCAGGAGGGCCCGCTGGGAATGGGTATAACCCGCACAGGTGGCAGGTGGCATAGGTGTGAGGAGGGGCTGGGACCCACAGGATAGGACTGACAGTGGCACCAGGTCCAAATAGGTCCTGATTTATTGGAGGATGGGAGGAGATGAAAATGAGGCCCATTGAAAAGCTGCTGGACAAGGCAAAGAGAGCAACATCCAAAAGACTCAGTGTGTAGTCAAGCTGAAAAAACAGTCAAGGACTCTGTCCCTTTACAGTAGTGCCAAAGAAGATGAAATATCTGAGAATTTACCTAACAAAGGATGTGAAAGATCTCTATAATGGGAACTATGAAACTCTGAGAATAGAAATAGCCGAAGATGTCAACAAATGGAAAAACATACCATGCTCATGGCTGGGAAGAATCAACATTATTAAAATGTCCATACTACCCAAAGCAATCTACAGATTTAATGCAACCACTATTAAAGCACCAAAGTCATACTTTGAAGAACTTGAAAAAATAGTATTTCATTTTATGAATGGAATCAGAAAAAAACTCAGATAGCCAAGACATTACTCAGAAATAAAAACAAATCAGGAAGTGTCACGTTACCAGACTTTAGGCTATACTATAAATCTATAGTGATCAAAACAGCATGTTGCTGGCACAAAAATAGAGAGATAGATGTATGGAACAGAATAGAGAACGAAGAGATAAACCCAGCCACTTACTGTCATTTGATCTTTGATAAGCCTATCAAAAACATTCATTGGGGGAAAGATTTCCTGTTTAACAAATGGTGCTGGGTGAACTGGCTGGTGACCTATAGAAGACTGAAACTGGACCCACATCTTTCACCACTAACAAAAATCGATTCTCACTGGATAAAAGATTTAAACTTAAGACATGAAACTATAAAAATACTATAAGAGAGTACAGGGAATATGCTTGAAGAACTTGGCCTGAGAAAATAGTTTACGAGGCAATTGAAGCAACACCAAAAATAGTTTACCCCCGTGGCAATTGAAGCAACACCAAAAATGTATTACTGGGATATGATCAAACTAAAAAGCTTCTGCACAGCCAAGAACACTGTAAGTAAAGCAAACAGACAAACTTCAGAATGGGAGAAGATTTTTGCAGGGTATGTTTCCGACAAAGGTCTGATAGCTAGAATCCACAGAGAACTCAAAGTAATCAATAAGAAAAGAACAAATAATCCCATTACTTTGTGGGCAAGAGCTTGAACAGAAACTACTCTGAAGAAGACAGGCGAATGGCCAACAAATGCATGAAAAATGCTCATCATCTTTAATCATCAGAGAAATGCAAATCAAAACCACTTTGAGATATCATCTAACTCCAGTAAGATTAGCCCACATCACAAAATCCCCAAACCATAGATGTTGGTGTGGATGTGGAGAGAAGGAACACTTCTACCCTGCTGGTGAGAATGCAAACTAATACTGCCTTTTTGGAAAGAAGTTTGAAGAATACTCAAGGAACTAAAAGTAGACCTACTGTTTGATCCTGCAATTCCTCTACTAGGTATCTACCCAGATGATCAAAAATCATTTTACAACAAAGATATTTGCACCAGAATGTTTATTGCAGCCCAATTTATAGTTGCTAAGTCATTAAAGCTCACATGCCCATCAACGCATGAATGGATTAACAAATTGTAGTATATGTACACCATGGAATAC
>CAUYPK010132749.1:0-10012 GCA_963574355.1 Loris lydekkerianus
ATTACAATAATTGAGGAATCAGTAGGTTAAATGCTTTTCAGTATTTATTGCTAAAGAAAAACTGTAAACTAGCAACAACTTTAAAACTTTAAATAAAGTGCAGAAAACCGTAGCTTAACAGGTAATCAAGCTAAATCACAATCACCGAATCAAATAACATGTATGACCTGAGTATAAACCGAGTTCGGGTTTTTCCGCATGAATTTTGTGCTGGAAAAAACTCGGCTTATACTCGAGTATATACGGTAAATTCTTCAGAGAATTACAGAATGTAGGAAGACACATGGATGTTTCAACCCCTCTGTTTTATGGATGATAAAATGGAAACTTTGAGAGATAAAGTGACTTGGCTCAAGGTTCCTTAATTGTCTCCCCTCAGTGGGTGCAAGCTAGAATGAAGTCTAAATTTGGCGTTCTCTCTTAGTAGCCCTGATGCAGAGCAAAGTGAGGAGGGAAGTAGACACTGGCAGAGAAGAACACAGCAGCAGCAGAGAGTAGGCAAGGAGCTGAAGAATTCAGTGTTTTATAAACTTTAAATTCCCAACTGCTGCACTGTAATTCTGTCTTGAGAGTCCATTATTCGGAAGTCATTTTGGTGACTTGGAAGAGGTCCATGGGAGATGTGTCTCGGCATCTAATTTGTGAGTGTGTTAGAGTGAGATGCCGTTAAGATTCTCGCAGCTGCTTTGGAATGTGGGGAGGGAGGATGTGTTTATGTTATAGTTCCACAGTTAATGCTTCTGGTGTCTAGAAACTTCCATTCATTCATTCACTCATTCATTCAAACACATTTGATGAATGCCTATCCGCATTTTGTACAACACACTATGTTAAATGTTGTGCATTTAAAGTTGAATAATTCAACCCTTGAATGAAACCATTAGGTAAAGAAAGCAGCTCTTCACTGTAGAATAAGAAGGCTTGCTTTTAAATCTAGTTTATCTTACACTGGTTCAGACTACTGGTGAATGGAAAAAAATAACTCTTTTGCCTAGACATTTGCTATACATGTATGGTTATCAACAAAAAACTTTATTATTTACTTTTGGTTTAGATCCATATATTTGAACTTTATTTCATAGTTAACAATGGGAAAAGAAGCTTATTTTTCTAACAAATATGGGATTTTATATTGTTGAGCAGATAAGAACTTTAATTTAGTATTCTTGTAGGAATTTAGCCTAGAGATACGCTTGTACATGTCCAAAAGACATATGTACAGGATTATTTTTCACTATTGTTTTCAGCAAAAAAATTAAAGACAGTATAAATATTCAGAAATGGATAACTGCTTTAAATAATGGTGTATTTACACAATACAAAAAAAAACTATCCAGGTATAAAGCAGAAGCAATATACTTTTTTTTTTTTGTAGTTTTTGGCCAGGGCTGGGTTTGAACCCGCCACCTCTGGCATCTCAGCTGGCGCCCTACTCCTTTGAGCCACAGGCACTGCCCTACTTTTTTTTTGAGAAAGAGTCTCACTATATCGCCTTGGTAGAGTGCTGTGGCATCACAGCTCACAGAAACCTCAAACTCTTGGGCTTAAGCCATTCTCTTGCTTCAGCCTCCCAAGTGCCTGGGACTATAGGCGCCCGCCATGATGCCTGGGTATTTTTTTAGTTGCAGCTGTCATTGTTGTTTAGCAGGCACGGGCTGGACTCCAACCTGCCAGCCTCGGTGCATGTGGTTGACGCCCTGCTCACTGAGCCATGGGAGCTGAGGCAGAAGCAATATACTTATTATGTATGATGAGGACATTCTCCATTTTTGGATGCGCTCATGTTTTCTTTCTCTCTCTCATCTTTCCTCCACTTCTCTCCTTCCCCCCTCCTTCCTTCCCTTCCTTTCCTCTTCCTCCAACTTTACATTTAAAAAATGTTCAAATATTCAAAACAGTTACACTATTACAAATATATATGTATATATATGCACACGTATATACTTTTTATCTACACTCAGTAATTGTTAATTACACACACATTTTGTAGACATGCTTGAAAATTAATTGTGGACAGTATGGGTTTCAACCCTAAGTACAAATCCACAAAACCATGCGTCTAAGAAATTTAACATTTAAATAATAATATCATCTAATACAGTTCAACTTTTCTTGGATTTTGCCAAAATATCTTTTATGATTTCTTCTTTTCTGGATCCAAGGTTTAGAATTTTGTTTTCATATCTCTTTAGATACTATTTATCTAGTTTAGTCCGCATAATCTTTTTTGAATTTCATGACAATAATCTGAAGAATATCTGTCCTTTAGAAATTGTCATAATCTAGATTTATCTGTTTGCTCACAATTAGATTGAGGTAAAAGATTTTTGTCAAGAATATGACAAGATGCCCTTGGCAATGCCAAGCTTGCTCATTTGGTTAAGGTAGCATCTGCCAGGCTTTTCCACTATAATTCCCTTTGTATTTAAGAAGACATCTGTTACAAACTGAATTGTGTGCCCCGCAAGTGTGTATGCTAAAGCTCTAACTTCCAGTATCTCACAATGAGACTGTATTTGGAAACAGGCTCTGTAAAAAGATAATTAAAGTTATATGAGGTTTTAGGAGTAGGCTCTAATTCAATCTGACTGATATCCTTGTAAGAAAAAGAAATTCGGACACCTGGGCCAGAGGAAGGTGTAGCAAGGGAGTGGCCCTCTGCACGCCAAGGAGAGAGGCCTCAGGGCACGTCAACCCTAGTGGCACCTTACTCCTGGACTTTCAGCCCCTAAAACAGTGGGAACATAAATTTCTATGGTTTAAGCCACCCAGGCTGTGGTATTTTGTTCTGGCAGCTCAGGGAAACTAATACAACATTTGGGGTGTACTTTGAGGTCACGTAAGGAGGCTAATGACATTTTACTCAGTAGTCTGATTCCTACTTCGTGGAGATCTGTCACAGCTTACTTGAACTGTAAGATCACGGATTTGGACCAGCCCTTCCACACGACTGGCTTTAATCACTATTGGTTCTTGCCTGAATTAAGTAATAAAATGGAGGTGGCAAAAATCATCATTTCCCAAATCCAATAGTCATTTTCCAATTTTTCTGATTTTATTATTTGATATTCTTCTGAAGGCAGAGTCCCACTTTCTCCCTCTTACCAACAATATTACACATTAATTGTCTTTTTAAAAAATTCGGTATTCAGCCAGATGTGCGTGTCTCATACCTGTAATCCTAACACTCTGGGAGGCCAAGGTGGGTAGATTGTCTGAGCTCAGGAGTTCAAGACAAGCTTGAGAAAGAGCAAGACTCCGTCTCTGAAAAAAATATAGGCAGGCGTTGTGGCAGGTTCCTGTCATTCCAGCTATTCGGAGAGCTGAGGCAGGTGGATTGCTTGAGTCCAGGAGTTTAAAGTTGCTGTGAGCTAGACACGATGGTACTTTACCAAGAGCAAAAAAATGAGACTCTGTCTCAAAAAAAAAAAAAAAAAAAAATTTAGTATTCATTATCATTTATTTTTTGGATGCTCTAAACACAGGGTCGTCCAAAGCCCCTTCAAGCCTGCTCCTGGGTACCTCGGAATGTCCCTATCAGTCTTTCTGTCACAATACTACATGTAAAACGTTCCAGAACCACTTTGTACTTTCTTTGCCTTTGACCTGTCAGTTGCTATTTCCTCAAGACTTCCTGAGCTGTTTCAGTGGATAAGAGAATTTAAAAATCAAGATCTGACCACGCACAAAGGATGCTCATTGCTTCTGGCATGACCATAGCTCTTGAATTGCTCAGCGCATACAGTGATTTTATCTTCATAGTTCTCATTTTAATCCAGCAACCCAGAGGTATTCTCATCTTTCCCATTTTTTAAAATCTCTCTTCTCTCGCATAAGCACCCTTAATTACCACCTATATCCAATTAAAAAAATGTTTTTTGTCTATTCTGCAATATGGCCAAAATAGCTTCAGAATAAGGACTTCCATATACCACTGCCAAACCACAAATAATCTAAGTAAACTTCAGGTTTCTCTACAGTTCTTTGTATCCTTAAAACAGATCTCCCTAAGGATGTAGGGTCATAATATACTGGGTTCAAAAGCTACTTGAATTCATTCTCTTTTTTTCCCTCTTTCTCTCTATTCAGGTGATAGCAATTTGAGATGGAGTTATTTCGTTGGTTTTTATATGTGTTCACTTTTAAAATATGATCTCAAGCTCTATTGTAAGTAAACAAAATACAAGGTAGAATAGTTTTAGTAGTAGGTGGGTAATTGAATTAAAATAAGGAAAAGCTAAAAAAAAATTCATGAGCTTGCATTAGCATAGAAATAGGTGAGAAAGAATATACTAGGAATTGATCCTCAATGCTGAGAAGACAATTGTGTGTCTAGAGAGGAGTAGGGTGGTGAGAGTGGGGCGGGGAATTCTTCACCGTGGGAGGCTTACTACTGTGTACTGCTTCGAACTTTTTAAATTTTGAAATGAAATAATATCCATTAAAAATAAATCAAAACTTTACAAGGAAGCAATCCACTTTTGTTTTTTTCTTCCACACCCCTCCCAGGCCATTGTTCAAATGCCATGATAGCATGATTTCAGATAGAGGCACAACTTAGAGGATTTCATCTGATCCCAAGACACTCCTCATGACCTCGACTCCTTTCTGGCTTCTCCGGTGGTGAATCATGAAGCAAGGAGGCTGCATTTTCCAAGCCCTTTGAATCAGGTTCCCAGCATGTTTCCATGAGCCATCGGAGCACATACTTGAGCTGTGTCTAGATGTACTTGTTCAGCGTCTCAGGAATTTTTTAAATGATTCAGTGCCTGCTCCCATCTGAGCTGCATTTTGTCACTTGCAACAGTCAACAGATGTATCTGGCTCATGTGGAGATTTTGATTCTCAAGGATGAAGAATTTTTCATTCTTTCTGTTCTGCCTTATACTAGAGATGTTTTCAGTCAAATGTCCTCTCTCTCTCTCATTTTTATTTTAATTAATTAATTAATCAATTTGTTTGTTTGTTTATTTCTTTATTTAGAGACAGAGTCTCACTATGTCACCCTCAGTAGGGTGCTGTGGTGTCACAGCTCACAGCAACCTCCAACTCTTGGGCTTAAGCGATTCTCTTGCCTCAGCCTCCCAAGTAGCTGGGACTACAGGCGCCAGCCATAACGCCCAGCTATTTATTAACAGTTGTCATTGTTGTTCAGCAGGCCTGGGCCAGGTTCAAATCCACCAGCCTGGGTGTGTGTGGCCAGCGCTCTAACCACTGAGCAACGGGCGCCAAGCCTCTCTCTCATTTTTACTTTCTCTAGTCTAATGGGTTCTCAGTTGAACTCTAGGGGCCACAGGTATCACTTTAGAACAACAACACTTCCCTGCCAAAGTGAAACAAACCTCAGAACAGGAATAATCTGTGGATTCACAAACTCCGCCTGCACCTTCTTCCTTGGTAGTTCTTTTAGTCCAAATTATGTAGATTTTTATTTCTTTCAACTGCTTTTTGCCCTTGCGGATCTAATTGTAAGTGGAGGGTGTTGTGTGTTTGAACGTGATTTGAGTCCACTGACATCTATGTTTGGATTTTGTCCCCAGGGTCGGGGTGTTGGAAGGTGGGGCCCTTAAGTGTTGATCAGGTCCTGAAGGTGAATTCATGTATTTCTCATGAGACTGGGTTAGCTCTCAAGAGAGCAGGTTGTTACAAAGCAGGTCAGCATCTTTTGAACCCTTTCTTTTGGCACACACCTGGTTCCCCTTCTGTCTCTCCACCCTGTTTTGATGTAGCACCAGGTCCTCATCAGAAGCCACCAGATACAGCTGCCCAATCTTGAACTTCCCAGCCTGTGGACTAGAAGCTACATGAACCTGTTTTTTTTTTTTTAAGACAAGGACTTGCTTTGTCACCTCAGCTAGAGTACAGTGGTGTCATCAAAGCTCACTGCAATCTACAACTCCTGGGCGCCAGTGAGCCTTGTGCCTTGGGCTCCTGAGGAGCTAGGCCTACAGGGTGTGCACCACCATGCTGGCTAAGAACCTTTTTCTTTTACGAATTACACAGTCTTTTACAAATTACACATTGTGTTAGAGCAACACAAAACAAACTCAGACAGGTAGATTTTGTGCACGTGTATGTGTGTGTGTGTGTGTGTGTGTATGTGTTTGTATTTGAGTACCAAGAAAATTGCTTGCTATCTGCCCTTCTAAAATTCAAGAATCCAAATTATTTTACAAACATGGAGAAGTAAAACCCCCAAACTTTCTTGGGGGAGAAAGCTAGCAGCCTGGGCGGGGGCGGGGTGGGAGGAGAGTCAGTAGGTTGCATGATGCAAGCAGAAAGAACTCTGTATTGAAAATTAGGTCACCTGTATTTGCATCCCGGCTGTCATCATTTTTTTTTTTTTTTAATTTTCTTGAGCATGTTATTTTATTTCATTTTGATTTTTTAAATTAATTTTTATTTTGTTTTGTTTTGTTTTTCTTCTGCATTTTTGTATTTTACTTTTTCATTAATTCACACACACTTATTCATTCAACATTAAATCTTTACTGGGTGCAATGAACTCTGTTGTATGACCTTAACCTCTGAGATGTATATTCAGTTTTTAATACATTTATTTTTGGAACAGTTTTAGGTAATGACAAAATTGAGTGGAAGGTGCAGAGATTTCCCATGTACTCTTTGCGCCCACATTGCATAGCTTCCTCTATTGCCAACACCAGAGTGGTTCACTTGTTACAACTGATGAACCCACATTGACAATCATTCTCACTAAGAGTATAGTTTATCCTGGGGTGCAGTCTTGGTGTTGTACATTGTATGGGTTTGGGCATATACATAATGATATGTATCTGCCATTATAGTATCACGAAGAGCAGAGTGGTTTCTTTTCCTTTCTTTTGAGATATAGTCTAATTCTGTTCCCAGGCGAGAGTGCAATGGCATCAGCACAGCTCACAGAAACCTCACACTCCTGGACTCAAGGGATCCTCCTGCCTCAGCATTCTGATTAGCTGAGACTATAGGTGCCCATTCATTAATAGCTGGTTAATTTTTCCTTTAGTAGAGATGGAGTCTAGCTCTTGCTCAGGCTGGTCTCCAAATCCTGAGCTAAAGTGATCCTCCTGCCTCAGCCTCTCAGAATGCTAGGATCATAGGCATGAGCCACCAGGCCCCTCTGAAGAGCAATTTCAATACCCTAAAAGTCCTCTTTGCCTGCCTATTCATCCTCCCTCCCCCAAGCCCTTGCAACCACAGAATTTTCTACTGTCTCCATAGTTTCTCCTCTCCCAGAATGTCATGTGATTAGAATCATACAGTGTGTAGCCTTTTTCAACCTGACTTCTTTAACTTGGTAATATGAATTTAAATTTTCTCCACTTCTTTTCATGGCTTGATAGCTCATTTCTTTTTAGCGATGAATACTATTCCATTGTCTGTTTACCCACTCACCTACTAACGGACATTTTAGATGGTTGCAAGTCCAGGCAATTGTGAGTAAAGCCTCTATAAATATCTGTGTATTGGTGTTTGTGTGGACATAAGCTTTCAGCTCACTTAGGTAATAACAGGAAGCATGATTTCCAGATCATGTGGTCAGGGTATGTTTAGTTTTGTAAGAAACTGCCAAGCTGCCCTCCACAGGGTTGTCCCATCTGACATTTCTACCAGCGAGGTGCAGGAGTTCTTCAGCTACTTATCCTCCCTGGCATTCAGGGCTGCTGGAGCTCTGGGTGTTGGCCATCTGAATGGGTGTGCAGTGGAATCTCACTGTTGTTTTTAATTTGAAGTTCCTTAATAACACCTGATATGAAACAAAAAGAGTATAAACCTCCCTTTTCTTCTGTCTCGGAGACTGGCAATGTCCTATGGTGTAGACATGGCACTGGCCTGGGTCCCAGAGTGACTGTGACCGTGGCACAGAGCCCTGAGCCTGTCTGCAGTGGACACACAGCTTGAGCAAGAAGTAAGCTTTTGTAACTTTGGGCCACTGAAAATTTGGGGTTGGCGTTACCTCTGCATTGCCCAGCCTACCCTGTCTGCTGCAAAGGGTAGGAAGATATGACAGCTTCAAAGGACGTGGACCTGTGATTGATGGGAAGGGGTGACTTTGGGCGGACATGAGGTGCGCATGGACCCATGTTGGCTGGATGAAGACTAGTGGCTCAGCCAGGGCTCCCGCTCTCGCCACAGGGTGTGAAGAAGAAGGAAAAAGAGTGAACTAAGGCTGGCTGGGGCACTGCAGTGGCTCTGGAGGCTGGGGCCACCCTGTGGGGTTACCGAAAGGGACAGACGATGCTGATTTCTTCGGGTGGTTTGCAGTCTAGTTTCTAGGGCATGACATAGCCCAGAAAGAAGCTGGAAACAGCAAAGGTGAGCAGTGGCTCTGCTTTAATCTACTTTCATAGACAGAATGTTTTTAATCTCAAAGAAGCTCCTTCAGTTCTCATTAAGCAAAACCAAAGGCGTCCTGTACCCGCCTGGCCAGTGCTCCAGGTGCCCAGGAGCACATTCTGGAGTGGGCTCATTTCTCAGAGTGACGAGGATGGGCAGAGAGAGAGTTTTTGCTGAGCACACATGTGCACCAAGCATCACACTAGGCTTGGATATATGTTTCCCCTCTAATCTTAATGCCAGCACTGTGGTTCCTAGGAAAATAAGACTTAAAGCAGTTAAGCACTTGCTAAAAGTTGCATCTAGTATATGAGAATGAAGGATTCAAACCCAGGTGTGGGCAATTCGAATTCTTGAGCTTTTTGCATTATCCTTTCTTTCTGCCCTTTAAGTTCTTTTTTGGGTCTAAAAAGTGAGGGAACTAAAATAGAAATTTACAGAGGCCCAGAGAAATCAATTACTCCAAGTTTTAAATAATTAATATGCCACTTTTTAGAGCACCTTAAAAATTCAGAATCTAGGGCTTCAGATTCAGAATCTAGTTGCTTCCCTGGAACAGGCCTCCAGATCTCTGCAGAGGAACTGCTGGCAAACTAAAGCGTCATAACGAGTGTGACAAATATGCCTCGGGCTTCCTAGTGGTTTTAGCGTAGGGTGCGAAGGTATCTTCTGTGACCCTTTGGACACAGTGGCCGACAAACACCCGAGCAAAGGTGAGACTGGCCCTCCTGTTTGTTGGGGAGACTATGTGTGATGGTGTTATTCAACAAAAAAGAGACTAGACTAAACTGTACTCACTCATCAAGATAATCATACAAACTTCTGCGAGACTTTTTGGACAATGTGCCAGCAAACATGCTTTAGGGTCAGGTTTGTTCAACAAAGTGTTTCTTGATTTAAAAAATAATAATAATAAAAGTGAGAGGGGGAGATATAAAAGGCCCTGCTGGCAGTAAATTCATTTGTTAGGCCGATAAACAAATTTGCTAAAATGAAATAATAACAAGGAGGCAGACTCACAAGGTTGGGGCCCCCGAGTGGCTTCTAACTGCTCGGTAGTTGAGTAAATGCTCACCAGTTAAGCTGAGGGCTGAGAGATAGAAACCAACAACCGCAAACAGAAACCACTTGGACGAGCTTAAAGATTTAGCAATGGCACATCTCCCATTTTCCATCTTTTATTTAACTCCTTTGAACTCCCACTAATTTCCAGGCAACACTCTGGAATTCCATTTTTAGATTTGCCTTTTGAATTATTGTTTTTTCCCCCTGGGTGTACAAATCTGTGTATGGAGACAGCCTCTCTTTTTTCATTAGATTTTTTTTCTCCTCGATTGTTGAATAATGTTCATTGCCAGAATGATTTAAAAATAGGGACTAATTTGAAGAAGAAAATAAAAGTGACCTATATTCCCACCATTTAGAGATAATGTCACTGTTCGGGTTTTGGTGTACTTACAACCTTTTTTTTTTTTTCTCCCAAATGTGCACATACTTTTTTTTTTTTTTAAATCGTAGCTATGTACATTAATGCGATCATGGGGCACCATACACTGGTTTCATAGACTGTTTGACACATTTTCATCACACTGGTTAACATAGCCTTCCTGGCATTTTCTTAGTTATTGTGCTAAGACATTTACATTCCACATTTACTAAGTTTCACATATACCCT
>CAUYPK010132752.1:0-39721 GCA_963574355.1 Loris lydekkerianus
GAAGGCTATAACCCAACTATACCACAAGACTATGAGGAAAGGACCAAGGAAGGGGAAGGGAGGGGGGAGGTTTGGGTGGAGGGAGGGTGATGGGTTGGGCCACATCTATGGTGCATATTCTTATCTATAATTAAAAAAAAATAAAAATAAAAATAAAAAAATAGTATTACCCCCATTAAAAAATAAATAAATAAATAAATAAATTTGTAAATTGCTTTGGGTAATATGGACATTTTAATAGTGTTGATTCTTCCCAGCCATGAGCATGGTATGTTTTTCCATTTGTTAACATCTTTAGCTATTTCTTTTCTCAGAATTTTGTAGTTCTCTTTATAGAGATTTTTCACATCCTTTGTTAAGTAAATTCCCAAATACTTCATCTTCTTTGGCACAACTGTAAAGGAAATAGAGTCCTTGACTGTTTTTTCAGTTTGACTATTATTGGTATATAAAAAAGCTCCTGATATGTGAGTAATGATTTTATATCCTGAGATGCTACTGTATTCCTTGATCATTTCTAAAAGTTTTGTAGTTGAGTCCCTGAGTTTTCCAGGTATAAAATCATGTCATCTGTGAAGAGTGAAAGTTTGATCTTCTCTGACCCTGTTTGTGTACCCTTGATCACCTTCTCTTGCCTGATAGTGATGGCTAAGATTTCCATTACAATGTTAAAGAGCAGTGGAGACAATGGGTAACCTTGCCTGGTTCCTGATCTGCGTGGAAATGCTTTCAATTTTACTCCACTCAATATGATGTTGGCTGTGGGTTTGCTGTAAATGGCCTCTATTAGTTTAAGAAAAGTCCCTTCTATACCTATTTTCTTTAGTGTTCTGATCATGAAAGGATGCTGGATATTGTCAAAAGCTTTTTTCTGCATCAATTGAGAGAATCATATGGTCTTTGTTTCTTAGTTTGTTTATGTGATGTATTATATTTATAGATTTATGCACATTGAACCAACCTTGAGATCCTGAGATAAAACCCACTTGGTTAGGGTGTATAATTCATTTGATATGTTGCTGGATTCTGTTTGCTAGGATCTTATTGAATATTATCCTAGAAGATAGAGGCTGACCTCTGATGTCATGACCGTGTGGCCCTAAGCCACTTTCTTCCAGTCTGTGTTTCCCTTTCTTCCCTGGGAAAAGTGATGGAAGCTATTTGCCTCTTTTCTGATTCTCAGTGATGCTTTGAGAACAGTCTGGTAACTCAATGTTTGTGTTTGTGTTGTTGAAACACAAAGCTGGGAGGAAGAGTGTGTTTGGAGGCCCTGGAGGTCAGTCTTGGGACAGAATGTTTCAGGATCATATTAGGAAGCAGAAGTTGGAGAAGACACGAATAGGAGGCAAGAGGAGGCGTCTGACTAACCCACTCCCTTCCCTATTTCCTGGATCTCTAATTACATCCTTATTTCATGAATTAATGATTTCACTATTGCCTTAATATTATTCATTAAAGCACTTGATTCCAGGCAACCCCAAGTGGCCTCTGTTGCACATCCCAGAGAGAGCTTTTTCTATAACTTAAAAGCCAAAGTGTTCTAAGCAAGACTCTGTCCTCCCTTGGAAAGGGGCCAGAGGAAGAGAGAAGGGCCCAGGCAACTAAGACCCAGTGCCTCCTTCATCTTTGGGGTTGCAACAAGATTTTAAATAAAACTAACTTTAAGCCCAGGCAACTTACACTTTCCAGACTGCAACTTTCCAGACTGAAGTGGATGATTGACACCTTTATCTATTTATTTGTGGGTTTTGGCTGGGGCAGGGTTTGAACCCGCCACCTCTGGCATATGGGACCAGCGCCCTACCTCTTTGAGCCACAGGTGCTGCCTAACACCTTTATCTAAATAAACATGTGATGCATTTCCAGAGATCACAGGGTCAAAGACTTTATCAAACAGTCCTGCCCCCTTTATTTCTAAATAAATTAAGGTTAGTAATGACTCTATGAAGAAATTGTAGGTACTGAGCTAAGTCTTTTTCAAGCTTTTCCTCTAGTGCTCACAATCTGGAAGTTGGCTGCACATTATCCCCATGTGACAGAGAGGAAAGCAAAGGCTGAGGAAGCCTCAATAACTTATCTAATGTTACACAATTCTGAAGTGATGGAAGTGTGATTAAAACCGAGTTTAGACTGCGGTGCTAGGAATATCTGAGGTTCCAGACACACCTTCCCAAACACTCTAGATATGTGTGGTTCTCCACTAAGAGCCTGTGAAAGGAATAGAGTCCTTGACTGTTTGCTCGGCTTGGTTGTTGTTGGTATATATAAAGGCTACAGATTTGTGGGTAAGTCATGGATCTTGCCTCAAAACCATGCACCAGCTCACACAGCACTGTCTGTGAGGAAGTTTTTAGAAATAAACAAATAACTGTTTTGGAATACCCCTTCCACACACAACCTGATCTGCACCCAATTGACTTTTTTCTTTACTTGAAGATAAAAGAAATATTAAAAGGAAGTTATTTTGATGACATTCGAGATATGAAGGGTAATGATACAATAGCTCTACTGGCCATTCCACAAAAAAAGTTGCACAATTGCTATGAAAGGTGAACTGGGCATTGGCATCAATGTGTAGCTTCCCAAAGGGAGTACTTTGAAAGTGACCATAATGACATTCATCAGTGAAGTCTGTAGCACTTTTTCTGGGATGAGTTCATGAACTTAATTGTCATAACTTATAAAAGCATCTTTCAAAGTGGCTAAAATCCAAATAAACTGACAATATCAAATGCAGGAGAAGATGTGGAGCAACAGCAATTCTCATTCATTTCTAGCGGTAATGCAAAATGATAAAGCCACTTTGGAAAACATTTCACCAATTGGTGTTAATTCACATGAGTTGAAAAATCATATCAAACAAAAACTCGCATGTTTGTTTTTTATTATAGCTATATTCATAATTGTCAAAAATTGGAAGTAACCCAGTGTACCTCAATAAGTGAATGAATAGACACCCTGGGACCTCCATACAATAGAATATAATTTATCTATTTGTAAAAAAGCTATAAACCAGTGAAAAGACATGAAAGAAATCTAAATATATATTTCATAGTGAAAGAAGCCAGTCTGAAAATGCCACATATTACATTACACCAATTATACAACATCCTGGAAAATGCAAAATTATGAAGAAAGTAAAAAATTCAGTTGTCTCCAGAATTAAGGGGAAGGGAGAAATGAACAGAGCACTGAGGACTTTTAGGGCAGTGCAACTACTCTGTACGATACTGTAATCGTGGATACATGACATAGTGCATTTGTCAAAATTGGTAAAACTGTACAACACAAACAATGAACCCTAATGTAAACTATGAACTTTAGTTAATAATAATGAATCAATATTAATTCATCAGTTGTAACAAAGCTACTAAACTAATGGGTGGTATTAGTAATGGGTAAATCATTTGGAAGTGAAAATGAGTACAAATGCTAAAAAAGTACAAAAAACAAAAAGAAATTGACTTTCATAGATAGAAGAAAGAGAAAAATGCAACATTATACTGGCACACTGGCCTTGGCTTGAATAATTGTAGAAGCATCACATAACCCATGGATATTTTACTCACTAAATCAAAAAATTACATATACCTGGAAGGTTTTTGAATTGCTATTCTTGGGGTTTGTTTTCTAAAGATGTTGAACCTTAATAACATTTTCAATTAAAATAGAGGTTTTATTTATAAAAATGACCAACACTGGGAGGATATAGACTAGGAAAACTTTCTGCCTAGGGTATCAAAGACTGTTTAGTCAGGATGGGGTTGAGGCCCTCCCCAGGCTCTCTTTCCCCTCTGCTGTCTGGATGCAGGGGTCCAATGGGGTAGCCAAAGTATGGGACTGCTGGAATGCTGGCAGGAGAAGCAGCTGCTCCCCAAAGTCACCAGTCTTTGAGTGCTAGATGAGCAAGCAAATAGTGACAAGCAAATTACTATTGCATTTGGGCCATTTGCATTTGGGGTCTATTAGCATGATCTAGCCCTCCCTAAATAATCCAAGTGACACAGAGCATCAGATTCTATTACTCAGGAGGAAGAGTGAGTTTGTAGGGGCACGGATTCTATGTTAGACTTGTGGAATTGAAAACAAATGTTAAACACTGAATATTCTTCCAGAATCTCTGACTCTGTCACATTTGAAAAAAGTTTCTGTCAAGAAAGACTTTAAAATGGTCACTAACCAGTCCATTCTGTTCTTCTGTTCTGAGAGGAAAGTGTTCCCAAACACTGGTTCAGTCTTCTTCAATTATTCTCTCCACACAGGAGTTTGCCTCCTCTCCCTCTGCTCAACCTCCTCATCAAAGAACACTTGCCTTACTTCAACATTTCTAATTAATGTCATTTCAGAGTTTCCCTGGGTGACTTAGCCTGTTGCTCAAATATTCTTTCTACTGAAATACAGTTATCCTGAGGAGATTAAAGGCTGGTGCCTGTGATCACACCCACCCTTGTGACTGAACAGCAGTTGGCTGGCCTGCGGATGGGAGGGGAACTTGAATGAGAGACCACCTGTTTTTTGGTTTCTGTTAACACTTTCTTCCCGTAGACAACCTGTCTGAGATTTTCTCGCTCTTAGAGAATTTAATACATGTCTTAATAGAGGCTTACTAGCCCTCTCTCATATGTTTCAGTACTGAGATGAACAAGTAAGAATAGTATAGGTAACTTGTTAATTTTTTTCAAAATCTAATAAATTGAATCATATTTTTATTTGTCATTAAGTGTCCCAAAGACATATACAGCAGAAAATGTGCAGTTTTAGCTTTTGAAAGAAATGAATGAGTTCCTGCTAAGAGGTGTTTCCAAGATGATCCATGTGCTGCCATGACCCCATGAATAGGAGATCCTGGTGATCTCCTACAGAATAAGGCTATTGTTCTTTTACTGCTATATGTTTTATTTAGATGATGGAGTTATTATTCCAGCTATCATTTGATATGATTGTCACATTATTCTAGTATTTTGTTACTTTATTAAAATATTGAACATTTTGTCAAGACATGGTTCAGAGAAGAGTAATAACATCTTAGACATGCATCTAGCCATCAGTCAGCAGATATACATAGGAAGTCTTTTAGGAATCAGATACTCATGGTGAGGTGGGATGAGGGGAATGAATAACATATGCCATTTAGCTATTTAGGCAGAAAGAGATTTAACATGGGAATTAAGTCCTCATGAAATAGTTGAAAGCCCTAAGTGTTAGGGTATCAGTTAGAGCATCCAGAGTGTATTATTAGAATTGTGTTCCAAACCTCCCCTGCCAGCTGAGCGTCTCTCTCTGCCACAGACAGGAGGCTGGGGTCATGTAGCTTCTAGGTAGGGCCACCTCCTTTTCTGAAACTCAGGGGCTGCTCCAGAGCTAGTTGCACCTGTTAGGGATACATACAACAGTGTCTCCAATTCTGTCTTCTCATGTTATTACTTCTGAATTCAAGTCCCTCTGCACAGACACATAAATGAAGGAACATATCCCAATACCTAGGAGAAAGGGAGTCTGAAAAATGTGGATTTTAACTTTCAAGACTTTGCAAAACAGTAAAGCACACATCATAGAAGCAAGATGTTGACCAAGATAGGTCACCAGATCTTGGAATAGGAATATAGAAATAATTGATACAGTACAATATAAGAAATATAGATGCTATGAAAACACTTAAGGGCAGCATCCCTTAAGCTCTGGGGGGATTTTCAGAAATTTCCTGGTAGGACTGATAGGTAAGCCCTGCTCATAGAGATAAATGAGTCAGCCAGGTGAAATGACCTTACCTGGGCTTATTCACCCACTGGTTGAAAAGCATACCCAAGAACCTTGGAAAGAGTTAATCAGGGCCAAATCAATTAAGCAGAACTTTATATGCCCTGTCAAGGACTTTTACCTTACCTTTTGCTAATAGAATGAAGCATTGAAGGATTTAAGAGTATGACATATGCAGATTTCCACTTTAAAATGTTCAAATGGAAAATAAAATGTGCAGAATGCATCAAACAGGAGCAACACATGAGGATGGAAAATAGGAGGTTTTCAAGCTTGGAATAGGTTCACAGACAGGAAGGTAGAGACACGCGGACAGCACTGAGAGATATTAATATGCATATTAACGAATATTGAATATTTGGTTTCTATTAGTTGGGTAAGACACAGAAATGTATATACATATATATTTATTTTAATTTTGTGTTGGCTTTTCTGAGTCATTTTCCTCTTCATATAAACTTCAGTATCAATTTTTCATTATCTGCAAAAAAGCTTGATGATGAAATTTTGATTGAAATGAAAGAAAATCAACTTTCTGTGTCAGCTTCAACATATAAATTACTTATAAGTTTTCACTTTCATCCTTACAACAATTACAGGAGAAATGTGAACAAATTGTAAAGCAATGACTCTTTTTGAACTTAAGAGATAATTTAGGTTGCAGAGCAAAGCACCACCATGAATTCTGGGTACATGAATATGCAATGGACTGAAATTAGATCTACTTCCTGTGTCTGTTCCTACATGTAAAGGGCTTAGAATCTGGTACTTCCATTTTTACAACAAGAAAAAGCTGAACAAGTTTTAAATTTTAAAGTAATAACTGTTCTTGGACCTATCAGATAATTTAAGTTTCAGGGTAAATTACTACCCCCAGAATCTGGGGAGATGAGTAAATTAAGAGTCAGGGCAGAGATTCATTTACCTGTGCAGAGAAGTTCGTGGATCTGTAAACTACTAAAAAAGGTTAAATGATAATTTTGAAAAATTGTAGAGGGTTAGTGTGGTATTGCTTACGAATGAGAAACTCATGGAGTCTATAGTCCTGGGAACTTCCACACTTATGTATATTTTACTTCTAGGCATCCCATTAGAATCTCATGTTGAAGAACGAGGGACAGAGAAGAAGAAGTATCATAAAATGTTCTCATAGTCTTCCCCCTGACAAAAGCATACTACAAAAACAAACAAACAAACAAAACTCAATCTTACCAGAGCATCATCCCACCAGGGAGGACTGTTCCCAGACTCTATTCCTGTCTGGTTTTCCTATCCTACCTAGGGGAATAAAGCTAAAACAGACAACAAACCTTTATCAGCTTCTAAATGGCCAGTAACTTTCTCCAGGTTCTTGGTGATGGTCAGGAAAAGAATTTCAGGGTTCCCTGGGGAAGTGGTTTTAGGTCTTTTGTACTTTTACTAATTTAAGACCAAGAGGTTGGCTTTTGCTAAGAATTTAGGTAATAATTCCTAGAATTGAATTCCCTCTCATTTTCATACTTTATATGGTTGTATTAGAACTGCCATGGTGATTTTAAGGGCAGAGACATTTTAAAACCTCAATGTAAATGATAGTGTAAATTAGTCAAAATTCATGCAAAGTAACAGGGACAAGTTGATAAGCCCATTAAAATTGGTTTAGCCTGTGGTTATCAGCCCTTTTTTGTTTAAGATTTTTTTTAACACCTTTACCTAATCTTTAAGCTCTTGAATCTGGTCTCTGCCCTGCCTCCTAGTCCCCACCTCTAACACAACTAAGCAACCAACCAACCAAACAAACAAAATACTTCTGAGGGTCACAGACTGATGGGCCCACTGTGATTATGAGATTTAATAACAATATTACAGAATTACTACACTCCCCATTCATTGCCATTTCACCAACAGGTCTCCATTATAACAATGGATTAACAGTTGGAAAAGCTACAAGACACAAACTTTAGATAAGGAGGAGGAGTTATTAGGAAATCACCGAAACAACACAAGAGATGAAAGCAAGCATACAAAGGAATTTAAAGACTCTGACACCTCCAACTACAAGAAATATTAAACATAGCTCAATTCTAGTTCCATTAATGCAATACAGGGCTGCTTATTTAAATGCCAAACATCTGACTTTCCACAAAAAAATAAAAGGCATGTTAAAATGCAAGAAAAGGCTTGGCACCTGCAGCTCAGTGGTTAGGGCATTGGCCACATGCATGGGGGCTGGTGGGTTTGAACCGGGCCCAAGCCTGCTAAACAAACAAACAAGCAACAACAACAAAATAGCTGGGTGCTGTGGTGGGTGCCTGTAGTCCCAGCTATAAGGGAGGCTGAGGCCAAGAGAATCCCTTGAGCTCAAGAGTGTGAAGTTGCTGAGAACCACACCTCACTATGAGGGTGACATAGTGAGACTGTCTCAAAAAAAAAAAAAAAAAAAAAAAAGAAAAGAAAAGAAAGAAAAGAAAAGTACAGTCTAAAGACACAAAGCATTCCTCAGGAAAAAGCTCAGACATTTTGCAAATGTGAAATTATCATATAGAGCATTTAAAATACCTATGATTAATATGCTAAAGACTCTAATGGAAAAAGTAGACAATGTGAGAGAACAGTTGGGAAAGGAAGCTGAAAGATGGAAACTCTTAGAGTTAAAAGAAAATTCTAGCATTAAAAAAAAATGGGGCTGGCTTGGTACCCTTACTCAGTGGTTACACCAAGGCTGGCAGGTTCAAACCCAGCCTGGGCCTGCCAAACAACAATAACAACTACAACAACAACAACAACAAAAAAAAACTGGACATTGTGGCATGCACCTGTAGTCCCAGCTACTTGGGAGGCTGAGGCAAAAGAACTGCTTAAGCCCAAGAGTTTGAAGTTGCTGTGAGCTGTGACACCACAGCACTTTACCCAGGGTGACATAGTGAGACTCTGTCTCAAAAAAAAAAAAAAAAAAGTGGCAAAAATGAAGATTATCTTTTAGGTTCTCATCACTAAACTGGATATAGCTGAGGAAATCATCAGTGATGTTAAAGATAGTTCAATAGGATCATTACAAAATGAGACACAAAGAAAAGGTAGAATGAATGAAATAGAACAAAGCATTCTAATTATATACTTGTAATCCTTTTTGGGACACTCAAAAGGGATTACAAGTATATAACTGGAATGCCAAAAGCATGTGAAAAAATAAAGAGAATAAACATTTGAAGTAATAATGGCCAATAATTTTTTTAAATTAATGACAGTGTGAAAAGCACAGATCTAAGAATCATGGATAATACCAAATAGGATAAATACCAAGAAAGGATGGGAAGAAGGTTGAGTGAGATTTCTGAATATGGCAGTGGGATGTGGTCCAAATTACAGGGAATTCCCAGACATGAGCATAAAGCTCAGTTCTCATTTTTTTGGAACTAGAGGCCAGGACAAGTGTGGATCTAGGAGCCTGGCTTGGTGTTGGAAAGTTCAGGAAATGTCAACCTGCAAGCAGTTCCTCCCCTTCTTCCCCTTCTCTTCCTCTTTCCCCCCCTCCTCTTCTTCTTCTTCTCCTCCTACTGCTCCTCTTTCTAATTATATAATGCGGAAATAATTCCTCATTATGCGCCATTAGTTTTAGGAGAGAGAAGAATTTCAAATTTATGGATTGCAATGAAGTTCTGTTGAGTTTTGAGGTCCCACTTGAGGGCTAAAGCTATAGATATTTCTTGTGATAGTCTTCACTGGTGCTCAGGGGTATGGATGTACTTAGTATGGAAAGTCTGGATTTCAGGATTCATCAGGGGAGATCTGGCCAGTCTACCAGCCAACATAATGGAGGAACTTGCATGAAACTCTCTCCTCATGGGCTACCTGCACATCCCTACTCCAGCCTGCTGGACTCCTGCCCTAGGGGAAGGGTCTGTTAAGACCTGTGGATATGGCAGCAACTAACTGAAGAATTGCAAAGTTAGAAACAATGATAAACAAAGAGACAAGACATGTAGAATAGAATTTTCAAAGATGGGAGCACAGGGAACCACTGCTCAGCTGTGGGGTTCTGGGATTCTGGCCCTGAGTGTTTGTTTCACTCAGCTTTATTGAGGGCTATTTGCTCATTAACCCAGAGGGTAAGCTGAGGAAGAGAACAAAGATGCCAGCAGTTTTTCTGAACAAGCATATCAGCTCCTATTGTTTCTATAATCATTAACTTTAAGGATCTGAGCAGCCTTGAGAAATCTGGAACCTGAGCCTTGTGTGGGGCAGCCTCCTCTCTGTGTTCACACACACATTTTTCTATGGGGGTGTTAATATCCACAGTGGAGTAAAATGCCACTGAAGAATTGGTGGGAAAGAGAAATTTTCCTCTCATTACCACCACAGAGGGTCTTCCTCTGTGATAAAGGATATAAGCCCTCCTACCCATATTTCAGGGTTCTTGATCTCTGCCCCAGCCATAATACAAATCTCCACAATGGGTATTTGCTTTGTCTGTTGACATGGGCAGAAAATGGCCTAGTTAATGTTTCTTGCTAGACCTTGCACACAGCATCCTTTGTGGCCATGATTCCTTCAAAGTGCTTACAGATCCAGCAGGCGTGATTGCAAGCTGTATTCCCTATAGGACAGGCTTCTAGGAAAAGCAGGGAACTTGCTCAGATAAGAAGTTTAGCAGAGGCTTGTTTAAAAGTAAACTAGCTGACTTTCCTTTGTTCTGACTTGTTCAATTTATTTCTTTATTTTCCACTTTTTCTGGGGGTGTTTCACAGGTGTTAATGGGGACAAAAGTCCCCATTCTGCCTGCACTAGCCCAGCCAAGCCTTTCTCCCTCTAGCCATGAATCCTCCTCCTTCTGATCTGCTTGTAGTGTTTATTTATTTTTCTCATATAGCACATTTTATAGCTCAGCTTCCAGTTACCTGTTACATTCTTTTTTGGAACAAAGTGTGGTATATAAAATAAATTAAAAATATGAATGAATCAATAAGATGCACAATTTGCAATGACTTTTGTGCCTTGTCTCCCCTTCCATATCATAAATATGATAGTAATCATAGACTAGTAATGTGGTGGTATGTATGTGAAAATATTACTTAATTTGCTGTCAACTGTCTTTTCATGTGATCAACCCTCTATCCTCTGGCAAGCAGATGGAAAGTCACCAATATAGTAAAGATTAGAAAAAAAAGACCCACATTTATACCTAGTGTCTAAGTTCATAAAAGGACCTGGTATGGGTCAAAAGAGATTTTAGAGGCAAAGCAAACAGGAACAACAGACATCCCTTGTCCCCAAAGAAAATGCCATGACCACCTTTGAATAATATAAAACATTTTGGGGGGAGAGTTGGAAGTGTTGTGGTGTATTAGTGCTGCTGTAACAAAACAGCTGAGACTGGAAAATTTATAAAGAATAGAAACTTACTTTCTCACAGTTCTGGAGGGTGCAAAGTTTAAGATCAAGGTATCAGCAAGTTTGATTGGACAGGACTGCTCTCTGTTTTCAAGGTGGCACCTGGCTATTATGGAGGAAAGCACGTTCTCACTTGGTGGAAGGGCCAGACCAGGTGACAAGTGCTGAACTCCCTCTATTCAGCCCTTTTACAAAAGCACCTGATCCCATTCATGTGGGGTAAGCCCTCAGGACTAAATTACCTCCCGAAGACCACACCTCCCAATAGTGTTGCATTGGGGTTTAAGTTTCATTGTGACCTTTGGAGGGGACTAAAACATTTAAACCATACCCGTATGGGCACAGTTTCCTTCCACTAGACCATTACCTTGAGATGAGAAAGGTGAGGAGCAAAATAGAATGCCTCTATCCACTTTGAAGGAGCAGGCTCACAAATGCCCCAAAGTACAGAGCAACAATCAAAGCTCCAGAGCCTCATCAGGCTCTTTGTTGGAATGAGAGAGGATTTGTAAATCACCCTAGGGCCTCAGCAGGGCACTGAAGTCAGCTGAGGGAGAGCAAACATCTCTCCAGGAGTTCATCAGGCAGGAACAATAGAAAATGCAGCAGGAAGATGTGGTATGAACTGCATTTCAGGGTACAGGAGAAAAATTCATTGCAACATGAAGTATATGTGACACCAGGGAAGCAAAGTAGGGGTGGTAGAGGCTGGGCAGCCTTGAAGCCCTGGTAGAGTGAGCAGGTCTGTTGCCTGAGCTTACTCTCCAGGCTGGACAGGGCTCTCCAGGCTGGACAAGGAGCCCTGTTCAGGGACTACATGGAAAAGCAGCCCCTTGGTGGCCACAGCCTTGATGGGACAGGGACCATGTCAACCACCAGGAGTGTAGGAACTAGCCCAAGGAGGAAGGGCTGATATGGGAGGTTGCTTTTCTTTTCTTTGTCTCATTTTCTCTTTTCTTTCCTTTTTCCTTTTCTCTACTTTCTCCCTCCCTCTTTTTCTTCGTTTCTTTAGTCAAGTATTTAAATTACAGGTTTGAACTGACTGAAAAATCTCTGGATTGGATTGAGGATAAACCTGAAGTTAATCAGATTAAGATGTCTGCCTAGACCTAGAGCCTAGAGCCAAGACTATTTAAAGACACACAATTACATCTCCGCATAGCTAGGGTTTGGGGCTTGTTGTGATTGCACAATCCATACTTACTAAATCAGCTTCTTGACAATAAGTACTACGTAGAATTTTATTTTTTCTTAACATTTTATTATGAAGATTTTCAGACATTCACAGTAAAATGGAAAGATGAATATACTAACCACCTAGATTCTACTAACATATTGGTGTAATTGCTTTAGCACACTAAATATACACACATTTATTCATTCTTTGATCAATCCAGAAGTATATCTCATTTTGAAGCACTTTAAAGTAAACTGAAGACATCAATATAACTTTCCTTAAATATTTCAATAACTGTATTATTAAGTAGAGTTCTATATTTGTTCAAAGGTTTGATTTCTTTCTTTTCTCACCTCCCTCTCTTTCTTTTTTTCTTTTCTTTCTTTTAGATTTGCACTCTGCTGCCACCGGGTAGAGTGCTATGGCCTCAGCCTACCTTACAGCAACCTCAAACTCCTGGGCTCAAGCAATCTTCCTGCAGCAGCCTCCTGACACTACAGGCACTCATCACCACACCCAGCTAATTTTTCTAGGCTCTTTCTGTTGCTCAGGTTGGTCTCAAACTCCTGAGCTCAAGGGATCCTCCTGCCTCAGCCTCCCAGAGTGCTAAGATTTACTGGACTGGTATAAGCCACCACACTCAGCCAAGGATTTGATTTTTTAATGTAAAATATACATAAATTAAAATGCCAACCTAGTAAGTGTACATTTTCTTATTCTCAAAAATGCATACCCTTGAGTAACCCAAACCCATATTGTGATATAGAAGAGATGATAGCACTATTCTCCTGTCAAAGTCCAGAGAGTACAGATTTTAAGTAGTAATGGTCACATGTGACTCTGTTATATATTCTCATTTATTTATTTACAATAATTTTTAAAATGTAAAAGCCATTCATAGTTTGTGGGCCACATGATATAATTTCTCTGTGGGTGCGATTTCTCCTTTGGGGTTATATCTGATTATCTTTAATGTCTTTCCCAACTCTAAATGCCCCATCATCCTATGAAGACATTTCTTACATTTTGGGGGAGGATAGTCTATTATATTTGGTTACTTTATAAGGTAAGAATATGCTATTCTTGCTTTTATCTTTTCTTTCTGCACTTTTTCACACTGGCCAATTGCAATCTGAAAAGTAAATGAGCAAATAGGCCGCTTGACTTCCCAAAGGAGAAGTAATTAGAGTGTTGTGAAATACTTCATTTCTATTGCAATATAAGGTTATTTACCAGGCAGTAATAATGCTGTTAACTCAATTTTTGTACAGTACAAACTGTAGTAAAAGTAAATAGAAGTAAATAACTTAAAAAAAAATTGGTTGCAACTGTTGTCATTTGTGTGTGTTATTTATTGCTGTATAATAGATAACCACAAATGTAATTGCTTCCAAAAAACACATACAACTGTCTTTCAATATCTTTTTAGTTTGTTTTGGAGACAGAGTCTCACTTTGTCACCCTCAATAGAATGCCGTGGCATCATAGCTCACAGCAACCTCAAACTCGTGGGCTCAAGCGATTCTCTTGCCTCAGCCTCCTGAGTAGCTGGGCTTCCAGGCACCTGCCACAATGCCTGGCTATTTTTAGAGAGGGGGGTGTCTCGCTCTAGCTCAGGCTGGTCTCGAACTCATGAACTCAGGCAATCTGCCCTCCTCAGCCTCCCAGAGTGCTGGGATTACAGGTGTGAGCCACTGTGCCGAGCCTCTTTCATTATCTTTGATCAGGAACTTGTGGATAGTTTAGCCCAATTCTCTGTCTCAGGGTTCCCCACAGGGCTGCAAACAGGTGGTGGCCTTGGCTGGGGCCTCATCTGCAGGCTCAACTGGATAAGTCATCACTTACAAGCTCTCTGGCAACATTTGGTTGCTTTTAGAGTGTTGGTGAGCGGGTCTCAATTCCTAGCTGGGGTTTGTCAGAGGCCACTGTCATTATTTGGGCACTTGGAACTCCCCAAAGTGGCAACTTGCTTCATTAAAACCAGGAAAGGAGAGAGTCTACTAATTAGATGGAAGTCAGAATCCTTTGCAATGTAATTAAGGGAGGTATATCTCCTCAGTGATAAAGTATTCTAATAGAAGCCAGACACACAAGAAAAGGGGATTATAGAAGACCACAAAAGTCAGGAGTATCCTTGGGACTGTGGTAGAAGCTGTGGCCCACACCATTTTATTCTATACTTCAAATGAATGAAATGTATTTTACAGGTATCCTGTACTAAAATAAAATCTGATGATTTGATTAATTGTGTCTGTGAACTCATCATTGCATAAACATATGCTGTAAAAAGACTTTATCTGGTATATAAGCAGGTAAAAGTCATTCACAGGAACTGTAAGCAAACAATAAGGCTGCCCTCCTTTCAGATTTTCCCTGCTGACTTATTACATTTTTTATTTTTTTTCACTGATGAAAACTTATATCTATTTTTTTATTAAATCATAACTGTGTACATTAATGTATTTATGGGGTACAATGTGCTAATTTTATATAGAATGTGGAAAGCTTACATCAAACTGGTTAACATGCCTTCTTACTACAGTTTTTAAAATCAGTATGGAGCCTTTATCACGTTTGTCAGGATGCTTCAAGAAAATAGTACAGAACACAGCAACAAAATTCTTACCTTCCTTTTCTTTGACAGGGAACTCTTTCTCAGGAAGGTATTTCACAGTTTCATAGCTCTCAAGCTTTCCTTGGAAGCCCTCATTTAACTGAGCTGATGCCTTTTCTTCCATATTTATGAAGCCACTTTCTAAATCAGCCCTCTGTGTGATAATTAATTCCTGCAGACTACACAAAAGCACAACTTGAATGAGGATTTGTCTGGAAGTATTGTTTTTGAAGTGGCTAAAAAGAAAATAAAAATTAGCCTTGGAAACCATTAGAAGAAGCTAAGAAGAGCAAGAATGGATTAGACTTCAGTCACACTACCCTTGCTCAGTAGAGGTAAAACAAACAAACAAACAAAAATCTCAAAACCCACTTTATTTCAGAAAACTGGAATCTCATGAATTCTCTAACTATGGATGAGCTACTGCTCCCCTCATTTTCTTTCTTGTATTCACTCTTGTAACTATTGCTTTAGTAAGAATGCATTTTTATTTGCTCACATCTTCCTGTCTTTGTACATAGTAAATACACACAGATTGGTTGTATGACTAAAATAGTAAATCTACTCTATTTTGATGGCAGGACTTTCTCCTGGTTTGTATGTATTAATAATAAACTGCTTAACGTCTCACTTAAGCTTATCATAATTATTTCCTGACTGCTTTTGTTGTTGCTGCACCGTGATTTGTAAAATTAGGAGCACATTAATCACATATCATTATTCTGACCACAGGTGTTACATCATCATTCCGTCTACACCCTTGACTTGTTACCTGTGCAAACTAACCTGACATAGTTTATGTGTCTTACCTTATCACCTCACTGTCATATACTTCATCCATCTTCTGCTGAGGGCTTGTCACTGTGTTTGCTAGCATCTTTAAGGTTTTCCTTGAATTTCTTGACTGGATTATTCTCTATAAATCTAGGGCATGTACTGTAATAGTAATTTCTCATCACAGAACTTACATGTCTAAAAATATAACTTTATTTTCCTATTCTAACAATTCCTTGGGGGTTTGGGTCTTCATATTTAAAGACAAGTTTTGAAACTCAAAAATCCCTATTCTCCCTCATATAATAAGTTTTCAATATTTTGACTCTGGTGGGAATTTTTAAAAAATTCTATTTGAAACTTGATTGATGTAATTGCTTTGTCTGGTTTCTACTGCATTCTTCTGTTGGGCAAATGAGTGCTCCTGAAGCAATGAAGTTTACTGACTTCATGATGGAGGGAAAATCACTAGAGGGGAGAGAGAGAGAGAGAGAGAGAGAGAGAGAGAGAGAGAGAGAGAGACTGACTTAGTTAAAAATACCTAATTATGTCCGGATACAGATAGCATTCATATTATACTTCTCATATTTGGGTGCTTCTTATCAAAGTTACCAAAGTACCTAACAGCTGATACATTCATCAGGTTTAAACTAATTTTCTTTTTATATATAATATAATTTTCTTTTATTTCAAAGAAATAATTACTGAAAACTTCCCTGATATAGGGAGGAAAGTAAACATCCATACTCATGAAGCTCAAAAAACATAAATAGAAAACAAAACAAAAAAAACACTAAGAAGTTTATATCGTTACACATTATAATCAAATTGTCAAAGTCAAAGAAGATTTTTAAAACATTATAAGAAAAGTGACTTATTATGTGGGGGACCTCCATAAGACTCACAGTGAATTTCTTTGCAAAACTTTTTAGGACAGAAGGGAGTGGGATGATACATTCAAAGTGAGAGAAGAAGAAAAAATATATATACAAGATAATATGCCTGGAAAAAAAATTGTTCTTTAGAAACAAAGGAAAAATAAAGAATTCCCAGACAAACAAAAGATGAGAGAGTTCACACTTCATACTCCCAGACCTGATTCTATGGTCTGACTATGCCCTCTGCTACTAAAATTCATATATATATAAACCTAATCATATATCATCACCTATGTGAATGTCTTAGGACATGGGACCTTTGGGAAGTGATTAGGAAATGAGGACAAAGCCTTCATGATGGGATTAATGTTCATATAAAAGAGGCTGAAGACAGCTGCCTTTCCTTTATACCATGTAAGGACACAGAGAAAAAGCATAGTCTAGGAACCAAGAAAATGGTCCTCACCAAACACAGCAGCTTGATCTTAGAGCCTCCGAAACTGTAAAAAATAAATTTCCTATTGATTATAAACCATTCACTTTATGGTATTTTGATTTATCAGCCCTAACAGACTAAGATACCTGTCCACAAGAAAGGCTAAAGAAAGCTCTTCAAGTTAAAACAAAAGTATGCTAAACAGAAACACAATAGTATATGAAAATATAAAACTCAGTAGTAAAGTTAAATATACATACACAAGCTCTGAAAATGTAGTTCATGAACACATCCTAGAAAACATGCTGCACGCTTCATTGCTGAATACTCGTTCTTTCCAAGCTCACATGGAGTATTTTCCAATATAGATCACATGTTAGGTCATAAAACAAATTTCAATAATTTGAGAAGATTGATACTAAGTATCTTCTCTTACTACAATGAATGAAACTAGAAATTAAGAATAGAAAGAAAACATGAAAATTCACAACATATGAGAATTAACAATACAATCTTAAATACCCACTGGTTCAAAAAAGAAATCAGATGGAAAATTAGAAGATAAGACAAACAAAAACACCACAACCTACCGAAAATTAATGCAAAAAAGCAGTACTAAGAGGAAATTTTACAACAATAAATATATCTACTAAAAAAGAAGAAAGATATCAAGTGAACAAAGTAAACATGTATCTCAAGTAACCAGAAAAATAAAAATAAAATAAAGTCAAAGTTAGCCAAAAGATAACAATTGTAGAAGAAATAAGATAGAGAATAGAAAAAACAACTTAAGGAACAAAACCAGGAATTTTTTTTCAAAAAATTCAATAAAATGGACAAGCTCTTAGCTGGACTTAAAAAAAAAAAGAAAAGAAAAGAAAAGAAAAGAAAAGAAAAGAAAGGAAAAGAAAAGAAAAGAAAAGAAAAAGAACACAAGACTTGCTATTATTTAGATGGACTCCCAAAGTTCATGTGTTGGAAACTTAATTCCCAATGCAATCATGTTGAGAGGTGAAATCTTTAAAAGGCAATTAGGTTAACAAGGCTCTGCCATTAGGAATGGATTAATGCTGTTATTGTGGGCTGGGTTACCTATTGCAGAGTGGTTCTCTTAGAAAGGATGAGTTTGGACCCCTTCCTTCCTGCCTTTTTCCCTTCTGCTTTCTATCACAAGGTGATCTTTTTTGGCCCACCTGCCTTCTGTCACAGGAAGATGCAGCAAGATGGCCCTCATCAGAATCGGACCCCTCAACCTTGGATTTCTCAGCTATAGAACTGCAGGCTATAAATTTACTTTTCTAAAAATAAGTTCTTCAATCTATGGTATTCTGTTATAGCAACACAAAAAGGACTAAGACAAGACTAAAAAAATCACAAATGAAAAAAAGAAAGACATTACAACTGTGTTACAAAAATGAAAGGGATTGTAAGTGATTGATTATGAGGAACAATATTGCACCTACAAATTGCATAGGCTAGAATGAATTAATAAATTTATAGGAACATAAAACCTTACAAGTCTGAATCACAAAAAAAATAGATACTTGAATCAACCAATAAGGACTAGGAGATTGAATCAATAATCAAAAACTTCTCAATAAAAAAAAAAATGTAGAACCAGATAACTGAATTCCAACAAATGTTTAAAGAAAAAATAACATCAATCTTTTCTAAACATTTCAAAAAATTGAGAAGAGAAAACACTTTTAAATTAAGTTAATGAGGCCAACATTACCCCAAAACAAAACCAGTCAAAAACACTACAAGGAGAGAAAACTACAGGTCAAAATCCCTGATGAATATAAATGCAAAATCCTCATCAAATATTGATAAATCCAGCAGAATATTACAAAGATCACACATTATGAGCAAGTGGAATTTATCCATGGGATGCAAGTTTGATCTAGCATAAAAAAATCGATTAATATAATTTATTACACTAAAAAATTAAAGGACAAATCACATGATATCTCAATATGCATATATAAAAAGAAAATTCAACATAATTCAACACCTTTTCATGATAAGAAATAAAAAGCTTTTAGCAAACTAGATATAGAAGGAATTTATCTAAACATAATAGAGGTCATCTATGAAAAGCCCACAGCCAACATTATACTCAATGGTAAAGAAATGAAACCTTTTCCTCAAAAGCAGTGATTTTCATGTGCCGTGAGAGGAGTTTAGGTGCACTGCAAAAAATTTTACAAACCATTAATTGAATTATTTTAGAAAGACGTTCAAAGCACAGTAAGTATATATTTTTTATTCTTTTTTCTTTGATCAACATAATTTAAATGTGCCAAGGAAGTTTAACTATGGGTTCAAGTGTGCCATGAGAGAAAAACAGTTGAAAAACATCGTTTTTTGGGCTGCAAGAGATAAGGATGGCCATTCTTGCCACTTATATTCAGCATAATCCTGAAGTCATAGCCAGAGCAATTAGACAAGGAAAATAAATAAAAGGCATCCAAATTAGAATGGAAGAAGTAAAATTATCTCTGTTTATAGGTAACACGATATAATATGCAGAAAATTCCAAAGAATTCACACACATAAAAAAGTTAAAACTAATACATGAATATTGTAAAATTGTATGATAAAAAACCAATACACAGAAATCAGTTGCATTTTTATATTTTAAAAACAAATTATCCAATAAAGAATTTAAAGAACAATCACATCTTGATGTGTTAGCTCACACCAATAATCCCAGTACTTTGAGTGGCTGGGATGGGAGAGTTACTTGAAGTATAGAGTTTGAGACAACATAGCAAGATCCTGGACAACATAGCAAGATCCTGTCTTTATAAAAACTTAAAAAAATTTAGTGACTTGTGGTGGTGTATGCCTATAAGCCTAGCTACTCAGAATACTGATGTAGGAGGATCACTAGAGCCCAGAAGTTTGAGACAGCAGTAAGCTATGATCCAGCCATTGCATTTCAGGCTGGGCAACAGAGTGAGATTATGCCTCTAAAAATAATAAAATAAAATAAAACAAATTAATTAATTAAATGAAAAAATAAAATAAAAATCCTTTTACAATGGTATCAAAAATAATAAAATACTTAGAAATAAACTTAACCAAGACAGTAAAAGGCTTATATGTTGAAAGCTACAAATTATCAAAAAAATTTTTTTTAAAGACACAAAAAAATAGAAAGACATCCTTATGCTCATGGCTTCTAATATTTAATGTTGTTATAATGTCCATCATACTCAAAGCAAACTACATACTCAATGCAAGCTCTATCAATAACTTAATGGCAATTTATAGAAAAATAGAAAAAACAATTTTAAAATTTATGTGAAATCACAAAAGACTTCAAATAGCAGAAAAATATTTTTGACAAAGCACAAAGCTGGAGGCATCACACTTCCTTATTCTAAAATCAAAGCTATAGTAACTTAAACATAGTGGTACCAGTATTAAAACAGATGCATAGCAGTGAAACAGAATTGATAACTTGGAAATAAGCCCAAGTGTATATGATAACATCTTTGACAAGAGTGCCAAGAATACACAATGGGGAAATGACAGTCTCTTTAACAAGTAGGGTTGAGGTAATTCGATTTTCACATGCAAAAACATAAAATTGGAACCTTATCTTACCTCACACACAGAAATCAACTTAAAATGAATTAAAAATGTAAACGTAAGAACTGAGTGCTGTGGTTCCTGCCTATAATCCTAGCACTCTGGGAGGCCGAGATGGTTGGATTGCTTGATCTCAGGAGTTTGAGACCAGCCTGAGCAAGAACTAGACCCCATCTCTAAAAATAGCTGGACGTTGTTGTGGGTACCTATGGTCTCAGCTACTCGGGAGGCTGAAGCAAGAGGATCGCTTGAGCCTAAGAGTATCAGGTGTCTGTAAGCTATGACGCCAGGGTACTCTAGCTAGGGCAACAAAATGAGATGCTGTTTCAAAAAAAGAAATATTTAAACATAAGATCTGGAACCGTAAAACTCTTAGAAGAAATCCTAAGGTAAATCTTCATAACATTAGGGTTGGCAATGGTTTCTTGGCTATGACATTGAAAGCACAAGCAGCAAAAGCGAAAACAGAAGAATGTAAATGGACCTCTGTGCAGTAAAGGAACAATCAATAGAAGGAAGCGATATTGAACACAATGGGAAAAAATATTTTGAATCCATTTATCTGATAAAAGGTTAATATATAAAACATGTAAGGAATTTATATCACTCATTAGCCAAACAAAAATCATTCATTCGATTAAAAATGGGCAAAAGATCTAAATACACATTTTTTCCAAAGAAGACACACAAATGTCCAACCACTATATAAAAAAATGCTAAATATTACTAATCATCAGAATAAAACAAAACAAAATGAGATGCCACCTTATTACTGCTAAAATGTCTGTTTTAGAAACACACACACAAACACACAGAGGTAAGAGGTATTGGTGACAATGTGAAGGAAAGGAAAGCCTTGTGTACTATGTCAATAGGTACAGGTATCAAAAATGGTATGGAGTTTTCTTAAAAACATTAAAAATATAACTACCAAAATAACAAGTAATCCCATTTCTGGTTATACATCCAAAGAATTAAAATCAGGATCTTAAATATTTGCACTCTTATGTTCATTGCAACATTATTTAGAAGAGCCAAGATATGGAAACAATCTAAATGTCCCTGGACAAATGAGTGGATTAAAAAATATATAGCGTATACATATAATGGAATATTATTCAGCTTTTAAAAAAGAGGAAATCCTGCCATTTGCAATAACCTGGAAGGCATTATTATGGTAAGTGAAATAAATCAGTCACAGATGGACAAATACTGAATCATTCCACTTACATGAGGTACCTAAAGTGATCAGCTCATGGAAACAGAGAATACAATGGCAGTAGGTTCCAGGAGCTGAAAGGAGAGAGTAATGAGCACTCACTATTCAACAAGTACTGTATACAGTAATTGTTAAGCCGTAGAGTTTATGTTAAATGATTTTGCCACATCATTATTTTGCAACAATAAAAAAGTAAAATGCATAAAGAATGCCTTGAAATTTTATAGATCTTGTATAAAATTCTATCAAAGGTTCTGGTGTTTAACTTGCTTAAGAGAAAGTGCGTGCATTCTGATCAGGTGAGCTGGAGCACTTTGACCTTGTATCTAAGGATTTGATGAATTAATATAGTTGCCATTTTACAATATAGATTTGTTTTCCTGATAGTAACTCTTTCTTCTTGATCAGTTTCTAGGAGACTAGCTAGCTAGTCTCATGTAGAATTTAAATATTTTACTAGAGTAACTTACTATTCACGAAGCTCCTGTTGACTGAAGCCACCGGTGTTCCTTATCCAAGTTTCAAACAATTTCTGAGCAGTGAAGAAAGTCCCTTGAAAATCTTAGCACCACCAATTTGCAGAGTATGGATTTGTCTTGCTGTTGGGACTTTATATCATTTCAGTCTGAAGTGGTCCTAGAAAATTGTGGACCCACTGATTAATTAATAAATATGAGTTCTGCTGATAGACAAAGGTAGAAGCACAGAATAAAATAAAGGTTTTGTTTTCACATATATATGTACATAAAATCACTTTACTAAAAAGTAAGTAAGCTTATGCCAAGAAGGAATATTTTATCTGTCAAGAAATTTGAAGCTTAGTTTAAAGACCAACAAAACTAGGTAATGATAATATTCTCTTAACACATATCACTAAATTGCACTAATTTAAAACAAACTTAAAATGATGTTTGTGGTGATTTGCATTATTATAATGAAAATACATTTTGCAACTTCTATTTGTTTAGCTGCTTGAGCTTCTATGCTAAATAGTTCTAATTTTGTTAAAATTTGTTGTTGCATATAGTTCTTTAAATAGTTTTTAATTAGCTTGAATTTGGAAAATAACATTTTGCTGTTCAATGATGGAAACTGCCCAAAAATATTTATAAAGTATACATATGAAATCTTATGATTCTCTGGTCATTTTTTTCTTTTTTTTTTTTTTAGGGATAGAGTCTCACTTTGTTGCCCTTGGCAGAGTGCCATAGTGTAACAGCTCACAACAACCTCCAGCTCTTGGGTTTAGGCGATTCTCTTGCCTCAGCCTCCCAAGTAGCTGGGACTACAGGCACCAATCACAACGCCTGGCTATTTTTTTGTTGCAGTTTAGCTGGGGCCGGGTTTGAACCCACCCTTGGTACATGGGGACGGCACCCTACTCACTGATTCACAGGCACCGCCCAAATCTCTGGTAATTTTTAAATCCTACCCTTAATTTTACCTTTAATTCTTTTGTACAAAGTTGTACATGTATTGGTAATGATCGTGACAGGTCAGTTGCAAATTAATTTTGCATCTTTATTGCATTTTTCACAATGATATTAATTTTTCAGAGTAAGAAAAGCATGTCAGCAACTATCATATTCTATAGATTTCATACTGGCTTTGAAAATATTATGAAAATTACCTAATAGTCTTTTTATGTTTAGAATTACTGCTAAAAAATAAGGGCAACCCTTTCCTGGAGTAGGAAGTGAAACTTCTCTTTCTCTCGTCCCACCAGATTGACTGTCCTAAGATGCAGAAGTTCTTAACATCTATTGTAAGACTGTCCTGTAAGATTTAGCCATTTCTGTAAAGTAGTGATCCACTTAATAGCATAACTCATATTTGCTTTCCCTTCTGAGTCTCAGCCAATTTTTCTGTCATTCCTACTTTTCTATAATTTTGTCTCACAATACTTTAGTGGTACATGAACTTTTGTGCTTTCTGGGAAAATAGGCCAATAGAAGTGGTACCAGGATTTGTCCTAGAAAGCAGAGCCTCAAGATGGAATTTGGAAGTGGGTCATTCATCACTGTGATGCAAGTGGGAGACCTGAGCTGATGATAAATGGCTCATACAATCATAAAGATTTGCACCTGTGAGAAAGTACAGGTCAAGATAGACAGGAGGAATATTGAATGTTTGGATATAAAGGAGTTGGAGTATAAAGTTTTGGTTTATATAGGTGGTGCTTAAAAGTTATGGGGACAATGATAATATTAAAAACTGTGCAGCAGGCTGGCTTTCGCTGGCAAATTTGAAGTTTTGAGGAAAGTAAAAAATGAGTTCAGGGCAGTCAACTGCTGGACTGTGTTATGTTATGAATGCTAGTGATTCTATATGGAAATGTTTAAGGAAGTTTAATCTTCTGCAGTAAGAGGCAAACCATACTGAAAAGCAGGCCCATATCTAATTGTGGGGTTGGTTCTACTTTGTATTACATACCTTTGTTGTACAAATTCTTTTCTCTTCAATTGGGCCTTAAAATTTTGAGGAGCTCCTTCCAATGCACTGATGATATAGAAAAGAATTCAGTCTTGGTTCACAGATATGTTATTGCTGACCTCACAGAGACTGCAGTTAAACCACAAGTCTTCTCAGTAGTAGTTATAAAGTACAGCAGTGAAGCAAAATCTTCCAAGTGTCTGTTACCTTAGCAAAATGGGAGAAATGATCTGGAATATGGATATGCATCATCTACTTAAAAGTGCCAAATGATTTGGCTGGTGAATAAGGAGCCTGGAGGAAATAAGACTGAAAGATCAGGAAGAAGCAGGTCTGGAGAAGGGAGACAGACTTAGATGAGCCTATTAGAATAAACTCAAAGTCTGAAGACATCTCAAATTAATGCCTACCAGAGCATAATCACCAAAGGAAATGGTATCAACAAGCAGGTTCTATTCACTGTCCACTGAGTGGAGTTTTAAATACAGTTGTCATAGTGCCAGGGATAGAAGCTATTTATGGACCCAACAACTCAATTTAATCAAAGTTATTCTAACTATTGCCTCTGCCAAATGTCTGCTCCACCCAGCTGTCTCTATAGTCTGAGCCCTTCATATGAAATTATCTATCCCATGAGAACATAAAACAGTTCTTTGGATGGCTGATCATGACGACACATCCCTACCACACTGGAGGAGACAGAGCTCTGTTCTCTCTAAAGTCAACACGTTGTGGATATGGGTTTGCCTATCCTATATTCAGTGCCTCAGCCAGCACAATGTCTGTGGTATTAAAATACCGTATATATTCGAGTATAAGCCAAGTTGTTTCGGCACAAAATTTGTGCCAAAAAACCCGAACTTGGCACAAATTTTGTGCCGAAAAAACTCGGCTTATACTCGAGTATATACCGTATGCCCAATATCCAGATCTTGCCTACTACATAGTGACTAAGAAGTGGTGAAACATTTTGTTGAAAAGCATGTGTAAGAATGGTTGCATAACTAAATAGTCCATTGAATTCAACAAATACCTAGAAGCAGCTACCGTTATAGCAAGGTAGGAGGACAACTAAATCTTCCATTTAGGAGTGGTATGCTGTGAAAGAAAGGTCCACAAAAGGGCATCGTGCTCCAGGATGAGGTACATGTGATGCATCCATTGCCAATATGGGATGCAGTTAGAACATACATGCCCAAGGACCAAGGGGTAAGAATGCCCCATTTTGCATTGTGAATGGACCTTTGTTAGATTCTCAGTTTTCCATATCTGACATCCACATAGAGCTTATGTATCAATCAGTATGCTGCAGAAAAGCAACCATCTATCCACCTATCTATCTAATCCAGTGGTTCTCAACCTTCTTAATGCTGCAACCCTTTAATTCAGTCCAAAGGGGTCATGACCCACAGGTTGAGAACCCCTGATGTAATCATAAGAAATTGGATTAGAAATTGTGATTATGGAAGTTAAGAAGTTCCAGAATCCACTGTCTACAAGCTAGAGACCCAGAAAGCCCCATCTTGTTGTTCAGAGGCCTGACAGCCAGAAACCTGGTGATGTAGATTCCAGTTCAAGTCTGAAGGCCTGAGAACCAGGAGCGCTAGGGCAGGAGAAGATTGATCTCTCAGGCAGAACATGAATCCAGCTTGCTCTGCCCTTTGGCCCTACTCAGGCCCCCAGTAGATTGGATGGTGACCTCCACCTTGGAGAGGGTCAGCTGTTTCCCTCAACCCACTAACTCAAATGTTAATCACTTCCAGAAACACTCCCACTGACACACTTAAGAACAATGTTTAACAAGTTATCTGAGCACCCTGTGGTCCAAAGTTGACACATAAAAGTAACTATTACAGATTGGAAGTTGCCACTCCCTGCATAGTTGCTAAAAGAAAAAGTGCAAAAAATCTGAAAATCAGTGACTTTTCTGGAATCCATTAGAGTCCCCAGGTTCCAAGGGACAATGCCCCTCCAACAACAGAATGATGGGTGAGCTGGAGAGACCAGATTCCCCTCCTTGCAACAGAAGCCACTGAAGCATAAACTGGTAGAAACTTAAAAGAGTAATTTTGGTGAATGGTTGGAGCCTGTGAATGAAAAACTCCCGGGGCCAGCAGTCTAAGGGAATCCTGAGACTCCTGTGGATTTTATCTTCAAGAACCCATCAGGTTGTTCTGAAAAACAGCCAAATTAAAATCCCCTTTTGACTTTGGCTGGAAAAGGGGGGGAGGGGGGAAGTAACCCTTATATAAGATAGGTGGAGCTATCACCATAACAGAAGGCTTTGTAGATGAGAAGGCTTTACCAGTGTCACCCAGGAGGAAGGACATTCTTCCTCACCTAGGCTTCAGGCTTCCTGTGTCACCCAGAGGGAAGGAAGAAGCAGGGATGCTGTTTCACAGGAGAAATACTTGTGAAGGTCACAGCCTAGGGAAACAGGTGCAGCAAAAGACAGAGATTTAATTATAAGATCATAGAAGGCTTCCCTTCCCCTCCATCTGCCACCACAACAGTCTATACCAGTAGCTTGTAGGTGGAAGAGAAGTAAGACACAGACTTGGTCTTTCTGAAGGGAAATCTTACTATACAAATTCCAAAGCCCCATCTATATTTTTAGGGATTTGTTATATCAGCACCCCGCTCTTAGTACCAAAATCTGTATTAATTTCCTATTGCTGTCAAACAAAGACCACACATTTAGTGGTTTACAAAGACCCCCATTTATTGTCTGACAGTTGTGTTAGTCACAAGTCCAAGCTCAGGGTCACTCACTGATTCTCTCCTGTGGGTTTCATAAGCCAAAATCAAGGTATCTGCGGGGCTTTGTTCCTTCCTGGGGACTCAGACAAAAAAGAAAGAAAAAATAACTGCTTCCAAACTCACTCAAGTCGGTGCAGAGATCATTTGCTTTTTTTTTTTATTAAATCATAGCTGTGTACATTGATATGATCATGGGGCATCATATACTAGCTTCATAAACCATTTGACACATTTTCATCCCAATATTCAACATAGCCTTCCTGGCATTTTCCCAGTCACCGTGGCATGAGCTGTTCAGTTCTTATCTTCCCTGATGCGTGTTTGCTCTCTCTCTCCCCTCCACCACTCCCTCCTTTTTCCACATCCTCTCTTTCTGCCACCCTTTGCACCAGACTATCACGATGGGCATCTTGTGATCCACTGGTTTTGGGTCACAGTGAAACACTTCAATAATGAGCAGAGACTGAGGTTGCTTCAGTTTGTCACAGGGACATCCAGTGTGCCCTACGAAGGCTTTGCAGCCCTCTGAGGAAGCAATGGGCTCTGGCATTTCTGCATCCAGAAGTGGGGGGAAAATCATGTCTCTCTCCAGGTACAGAGCTTGTGCCAAGCTTCGGGGAAACCCACTGAAGAGGGCAAAGTATATTCTGCTATTTGAGTTGGGGTGACCATCCTTTGGGATAGAATTCTTTTCTGTCACCCAAAGTTTTGATATTGGAATTATTAGTGAAAGTTGTGAGTGAAGTGTCTCTGTGACTTGGTCTGAAACTATATTCTTGATGAGGTTTTGCTGATTGATGGTATTTGGGCTGTAATACCTTGGTTCCTGTGTCAGTCAGATTTCACAGTCTGTACCTCACCCAACTTAAAGAGAACCACCCAACACAGGGGAGGAGGGAGACAAAGATATTAGTGTACAGATGCCAGAAGCCCCAATTAGCCCCTACAGAACCACTTCTGTACTTCCACCACCTGTCATTCCTTGATGCATCCATTGATTATATATTTATGTATCAGTTGTATTTTTCCTACCAATTAAAAAATGTGAAGATGAGATCACATGCATCTTTGGGGCTCTACAGTGTATATACTGGGCTATCAAGAAATTATTGTGGGACAAATGTGGAAAAGGAGGTCCTGGGGCTCCAAATAATTTTGCAGAATAAATTCCCCATGCTGTGAGTTTTCATCTCAACACTTCCTGGGTCCTTTCTATGCCACTTTGGGTAGCAGATTTCCAATTGGTGGAATGAGAAGTACTAAAGAGGTACTTCTGAATGAGTACTGTAGTGATAACTGCTGCTTCCACAAGCAGAAGGGAAGATTGATCCCCATTATCATCTTCTAATGTGATATATTCTGATTATAAAGGAAGATTTGCATTTAATTCAGCCCTGTTTCTACATGGCCACCCAAACAACTTTGCTAAATCCCCAGTGTGGAAGGATTTACTTGACTATAGCTTTCATCTGGCTTTCCCAGACTTCCCAGTGTCCCAAAGACAATTTGCCGGGTGTCAGTGACATTGGTGGCCTGCCCAGATGGTTATCAGCAGCCATATGCCCAGGTGCAGGCTTGGGCCCTGGCCTCCCTCAGGTCAGCAGACCCTCAGCTCAAAGAGTCTGCCCCTTAGTGCATTTCTGCTGATAGATGAACCTAGTGAATTAATCTGGCAAGAAAAGAAGATGAAAAAGGCAGAATGTCTATTTGTCTAGTTTAATGATAGATTTCAAGAATAAAGTTATTTGGAAACATTGTTTTTTTCTTTTGGAGAAAAAAAAAAGAGTAGATTCCATCTCAAGAAGCCACTTTCTTTGCTCATCCATAGAAAACAGCTCCTCGTGTCTTAAAATTTTATCATGAGATTGCAGCAATTCAGTCACATCTGGCTCCATTTCTAACTCTAGTTTATTTGCTATTTCCACCACATCTGCAGTTACTTCTGCTACTAGAATCTTGAACCTCTCAATGTTACCCAACTTTTTCCATATTCCTATTAATGTTGATATTTTAATCTCCTCCCATAAATTACATCTAAAATGGTGAATCCTTTCTGAAAGGTTTCAATTTACCTTGTCTATATCCATTAGAAGAATCACTATATATGGTGGCTATTGCCATACAAAATGTATTTCTTAAATGATAAGTGTTGAATGTTAAAATTAATCCTTGATCCAAGGGCTGCAGAATGGATGTTGTGTTATCAGCTATGACACAACATTAATCTCCTTTGTAGCTTTCCAGCAGAGCTCTTGGGTGACAATGCACATTGTTAGTGAATGGTAGTATTTTGAAAGAGATCTTTTCCTAAGTAATAGTAGATCTTAACATGAGCTTAAGATATCCAGCAAACCATGCTGTAACATACTGTCATGAAGGCTTCATCCTTCCATTTATAGAGCTCAGGCAGAGAAGATTTAGCATAATTCTTAAGAGCCCTAGGATTTTCAGAAAGGTAAATGAGCATTGGCTTCAACTGAAACTGACCAGCTGTATTAGTCCCTAATCAGTCTGTCCTTTGAAGTATTGAAGCCACACATTGACTTCTTCTCTTTAGTTATAAAGGTCCTAGATGGCATCTTCTTCCAATACAAGACTGTTTTGTTTACATTGAAACCCTGTTGTTTAGCATATGCACCTTCAAAAGGTCTAGCTAAGATAATTAATTATCTTAGCTAGACCTTTTGCATAACTTATTGTAGAGTCTCCATTAGCATTTGCTGCTTCACCTTGTACTTTTTATAGAGGTGGCTTCTTTCCTCAAACCTCAGAAAGCAATTTTTTCTAGCTTTAAACTTTTCTTATGTAGCCTCCTCACCACTTTCAGCTTTCACAGAATTGAAGAAAGTTAGGATCTTGCTCTGGATTAGGCGTTGGCTTATGGGGATGTTGTGGGTGGTTTGATCTTCTTTTCATACTTCATGGGTGGGAAGTAGACAGCCTGAATTCCTCATGGAGCTTCCAATTCAGGGTAAGGTGCCCAGTCAGGGGAATGTCTCTGTGACTATCCTTGCATGGGGAAATCAGCAGTGCAGGTGAGCTGAGGCTATCAACTAGTAACTTAGGCTAGAGAAGCTGAGATGTCTGTTTGAGGAGATGAGACTTGCTCTCCCTCTCTCTTCTGGTTCCTCTGTTATCTGGCTACCTCAGATGTTCCATTACCCTATGTCTTCACTTTCCCTTTACTCAACCTTCCAGGGGACTATAATCTCTCATTTCTCATTCTTAACTTTGACTGATGACTAATGAATGCTCTGTTATGTACCCAGTGAAAAGATTCCAGGAAACAGGACAGGTGCTGCATTGCTTTCAGGCTGCCACCAGGCATACAAGACAGTGTATGCCATTATAGGCTTCTGGGTTTATGCACTAAGTTTAGTGTAAATTTTGTAATTTCCTCAGTGCCATCTCCCTTGCTGACCACTGTCCCAGGTTGGGGTCCACTCGATGCCCAACAGCATACTACTAACACTTTCCTCATATCAGCAATAAGACTGTAATATTGATATATTCTTACACATATCATTCATGTGTTCACTGGATAGCACTTTTAATTTCCTCCAAGAACTTTTCCTTTGCTTTCACAACTTGGTTGTTTGGTGCAAGAGGACTAGATTTTAGCCAATCTTGACTTTCAGCAGGTCTTATTCATAAGCTTATTTCTAGCTTTTGATTTAAAGTGAGTGATGTGTGACTCTTCCTTTCACTTGAACACTTAGAGGCCATTGTAGGGTTATTAATTGGCTTAATTTCAATATTGTTGTATATTAGGGAATAGGGAAGCCTGCAGAGAGGCAGAGAGATGGCAGAATGGCCAGTTTGGTGGAGCAGTCAGAACACATACAACATTCATTGATTAAAAGCTTGCCATCCTTCATGGACATAATTTGTTGTGTCCCAAAATAATTGTAATAATAAGTCAAAGACCAGTGATCATAGATACAGATACAGCAATAATGAAAAAGATTTACATATTGTGAGAATAACAAAAAATGTGATATACAGACATGAAGTGAGCACATGCTGTTGGAAAAATGGCACCAATTGACTTGCTCGATGCAGAGTTGTCGCAAATCTTCACTTTGTAAAAAACCACCCTATCTGCAAAATGCAATAAAGACCAATAAAATGAAGTATGCTCACTTATATATGTATATTTCATAATATCATAGCTTTGTAATGACAGTTCCAATTCAAATTTAACACAGAGTTTTACTTATTTGAATTTGTACTTCTAAATATCTATTTTTTCTTAAGCTGAAAGGCTTAGTTTGTAACATTAATGTAATTGCATATTTTCTGTTGTTATTTAAAATAACAATACAATTGGATGAATAGAATATATATATTTTATCTTACATTATATTCCACGAAGGAAATTCAGTGTGCTAAGTTTTAAACTCAGTTGAAGAACTAAACCAAGTAAGTAGACCCCTTGTTACCACTTCTATTTGACATAATACTAGAAGTCCTAGCCAAAGAAATCAAGCAAGAGAGAGAAATAAAGGATGTCCAAGTCAGGAAAGAGGAGGTCAAACTTTCCCTGTTAGCTGATGAGGTATTATACCTCAAAAACCCTAAAAACTCCATCAAAAGATTCTTAGAACTGATAAATTCAGGAGAGTTCCAGGTTACAAAATTAATATATACAAATTAATAGCATTTCTATATACTAATAACAGTCAAGCTGAGGGTCAAATCAAGAACTCAAAACTATTTACAGTATCTAGAAATAAAATAAAATAAAATATCTAGGAGTACACATAACCAAGAAGGTGAAAGATCTCTACAAGGAAAACTATAAAACACTGTTGAAAGAAATGACAGATGTCAGAAACAAATGGAAAAATATTCCATGCTCACAGATTGGAAGACTCAACATAGTTAAAATTTCTATACTTCCCAAAGTGATTTTCAGATTCAACACATTTCTATCAAAGTTCCAATGTCATTTCTCATGGATCTAGAAAAAAACATCTTAAACTTCATGTGAAACAAACAAACAAACAAACAAAAAGCCTGAATATCAAAGCAATCTTAAGCAAAAAGAACAATTCTGGAGGCATCACATTGTTACTGGAATTTCTTTCTTCAATAGATCCTTGTTCTCAGAGATTTGAAGAATGAACTCATGGACCAGAGATCAGTGGTAGGATAGGATTTGTTAGACAGAAAGCATCAGAGCTTCTGGCAGTGGGAAAGACCTAAGCAGGAAAATCTCTGCATGGGTCCTTTGTCTAGGGGTATGTATAGCCTTGAGAATTACATTTGGCCAGGACTTGGTAGGTAGAAAGAACACTTTTTCAAAGTTAATGAGCATGTTAACAAATGGATGGATACAGTTCCTTTTGTTCAGGGCAAAATGTTAGGTGTTCCCTTCATGAAATTGCCCATGCCTAGGAAACAGGCATCCCTTGTCCAGCCTTGAATGGGGAACCCTGTATCAACATTACCTGACTTCAAATTATACCATGTGTACAAGTCTATAGTACCCAAAATAGCAGGGTATTAATATAAAAGTAGACACATAGACCAGTGGAACAGAATACAACAAATTGATTTTTGACAAAGCTAATAAAAACATACACTGGGTAAAGGATGCCCTATTCAATAAATAGGTGCTGAAAAAACTGGATAACCACAGGCAGAAGAGTGAAACTTGATCCCTATCTCTCATATACAAAAATTAACTCACAACGAATTAAAGATTTAAATTTAAGACTTGAACCTATAGAAATTCTAGAAGAAAATGTAGGAAAGACTCTTCTAGACATTAGCCTAGGCAAATAATTTATGACTAAGATCCCAAAAACAAATATAGAAACAACAAAAGTAAATAAATGGAATCTAATAAAACTAAAAATTTTCTGCTCATCAAAGGAAATAACAGAGTAAATAGACAACCTACATAATAGGAGAAAATATTTGCAAACTATACATCAGATAAAGGGCTAATATCCAGATTATACAAAGAACTCAAACAAATCAGAAAGAATAAAACAAATAGCCTCACCAAAAAGTCGGTAGAAGACATGAACAGATACTTCTCAAAAGAAGATAGAGAAATGCCAAAAAAACATGCAAAAAATGCTCAACATTACTAATTATTAGGAAAATGCAAATTAAAACTACAATGAGAATTGCCATTATTAAAAAAATCAAAAAACAATAGATGGCATGGTTGTAGGGAAAAGGGAATACTTATACATAGTTAACTTGTAAAATTAACTCTGGAAGATACACTTGTACAATTACTATGGAAAGCAGTATGGAGATTTCTCAAAGAACTAAAAATAGACTTTTTGCTCAATCTAGCAGTCCCACTATTGGGTATCTCTACCCAAAGGAAAAGAAGTCATTTTATCAAAAAGACACCTGCAACTGAATGTTTATTGAAGCACAATTTACAATTGCAAAACAGAATCAACCCAATCCCTTATCACCTGATGAGTAGATTGAGAATATGTGGTATATAAATACCATGGAGTACTACTCAGCCATGAAAAGGAATGAAATAATGTCTTTTTCAGCAACTTGGATGGAGCTAGAGACCACTATCCTAAATAAAGCATCTTTAGAATGGAAAGACAGATACCAGATATTCTTACTTTTAAGTGGGAGCTAGCTGAAGGATATATGTGGCTATAAAGAGCTATAATGGACATTGCAAACTAAGAAGGGGGGAAAATGGAAGGGGAGTAAGAGATAAATATCAACCTATTGGGTAGGATGTATACTATTCTGGTGAATGGTACACTGAAAGCCCTGATGTCAGCACGATACAATTCATCTAAGTGGCAAAAAACGACAACAACAACCACCATAAAAAACAAACAAAAAAACCCTACCACATGCTTGCTTCAGCAGCACATATACTAAAAATTGGAACAATACAGAGAGAATTAGCATGGTCCCTGTGCAAGGATGACATGCAAATTCATGAAGCGTTTCATTAAAAAAAAATTACAAAATGTCAAATATATAAATAAACTCAGTGGAAATATTACTTTTTCTGTATGACGATGTTATTAATTTTATAAGCAATTGGATTAATTTGATTCTTTTTTCCCTTTGATTTTAGGGATGACTTTTTATTTTTTATGTATGTCTCAATCCATTTGGACTGCTCTAGCAAAATACCTTAGACTGGGTAATTTATAAACTACAGAAATTTATTGTTCACAGTTCTGGAGGCTGGGAAGTCCAAGATCAAGGTGCCAGAAGATTTGGTGTTTGGTGAGGGCTTGTTCCTCATAAATGTTGAGTTCTAGCCTTGTCCTCACATGGTGGAAAGGGCTATCTAACAAGCTTCTTCAGCCTTCTAGTCTTGAGGGCTCTGCTGTCATCATTAGTCACCTCTCAAAAGGCCCCAATTTTTAACACCATCATATTGGGGATTATATTTGGGGAAAACATTTAGACTATAGTAACATGTAGTTTTTGAATATGTAAAATAGTTACACGCTGTAGAAGTGACAGGCATACTTACAGAAGTTTCTCTTTCATCTCGGTTGGCTCCCTCCACACCCCGTTACCTGCTATCTGAAGGTAACCAATTTTAGAAAGTAATTTCTGGTTAATTCTTACAGTGATTCTTATTTCAGATACAGGCAAATTTGTACTTGTAGTCTTACGCCCCTGCACCCCTTCCCACAATAGTAGCATGTTTAGTACTTTGCTTTTTCATTTAACAATATCCTCTAGGAATCACTCCACATGAATTCACTGAGATCTCCTTCACTCTTTTTATGGTTGCCTAGTTCTCTGTGGTGTGGAGGTACAATGGTTTATCAACCATTACACTATTGATGGACATTTGAGTTTTTCTTTTTTTCTAGTACATATAATGCTTCAGTGAATAGTTTTGCACATGTATCATTTCATATTTGTACAGTTTTATCTTTTGAGTTCTAGAAGTGGAATTTCTGGGTTAAAGGGTAAACACAGTTGTGGTCTTGATAGATATTGACAAATTCTCCTTCAAAGGAGTTGTATTATTTTGTATTCTTAACAATAAATGACAGTGTTTGTGCCCCACAGCCTGACCAATAAAGTATGTTATCAAAATATTGATTTTTGCCACTTGGTGGGGGGAGTAATGGCATTACAATTTTGAGTTTCGTGTATCTCTTTATGACTGAGCTTGAGGAACTTCCCATATGTTCAAGGAACATTTGTGTTCCTTTTTCTGTGAACTGTCAGCTTAGATATTGCAATATGTCAGTGTTGTTGGTATTTCTCTTCTCAATTTCTAAGAAGTCTTTATATTAAGGTGATTAATCACTTGGCTATGACATAGGTTCCAAATATTCTTTCCTAATTTGTCATTTGACCTTTGTGATGTCATATTAATGTAAAAGGCTTTTAAAAACACTAATATAATCGAATTCATCACCAAATTTTAATTATTGGTTCTGGATTTTGAGTCACAGTTTAATGACTTTCTCCATTCCCAGGTTTTAAAAGAATTCACCCATGTTTTCTTTTAGTGTTTACAGGATTATCATTCAAAAATATATTTGAATAGCTGATTCGTTGTAGTAAAGTTTTCTTTGTTGGGATTATGCACATTTCTTGTTAAATTTGCTCCTAAGTATTTTGTCTTTTTTGCTGCTATAGTAAAAATGGGGGGTGGGGGTGTGTGTGTTTCTTCCAAAATACTTTGCAAGTGGTTAATGATTGCAAAAAAGAAGACTATTTGTTAATTTATACTAATTTTATGTTCTGCTAATTTACGAAATTCTTTTATTATTTATGGTATTTTTCCTTTGATTCTTTTGGATTTTCTACTTATATGATCATCTATATGTAGACATAGTTTCTAATTTGTATATCTCCAAATGTTTCTTAATTGAATGGGTAATACTGTCTGTAAGTTGTTAAATAGTCATAGCAATAGTATCTTTGTGTCTTTCTGATTTTAGTCTTTCTGTCTTTCTGTCTCTCGTGTTTCAAAAGAGATGTTAGCTTTGGGGCTAATTTGTGTGTGTGTGCATATAATTATATGAATAAATAATATATTGATTTTTCTTGTATTGAGTTTTAAAAAAAAATCAGTCATGAGGATTGATTTTGTCAGATTACTTATCAGAATCAAAGGAAGTGATGATATGCTTTAAAAAATATAGGCCTAATATTTAATTAATGAATTTCTGTGTATTGAATTATTCTTACAATCTGGAATAAGCCCTACCTGGTAATTATATATATATATTTTTTTACTATTTTATTTGAGTTTGTGTAAAAGTATTTTATTGAAAATTATTTTCTTACTATTTGGGAGCAAGATTAGGATCTGGTTTTCTTTTATTGTGTGCAATCAGTCATTTTTATATCAATTTTAAATTAACTTCATAAAACTAATTAGAAAATTTTACTTTATGTTCTATGTCTGTATATTTTAAGTAACGCTGAAATTATCTGCTCTTTGAAGGTTTGTTACAGTCCCTTGAAATAATCTAGGCCTGGAATTCTTTTCACTAGGGGAGGGAGAGCTCTTGACACTTGAAGGGCTCTTTGAATGGTAGGTTCACTTGTGCTTTTATCCCATTCTTCCACCTCCCTGGGGACATCTACCTTGTCTTGGATTACTGCAGGTTTTTGGTACTAGGGAGTAGGAATTAAGCATTTGGGAGTAGAGGGCCTTTCCAAAGGCAGACAGGGCTGCGGGGTGGGTTGATAATATACACGGTTGTTAGAGGCAAAGATTTTTTGCTTGACCATATTTTACTTAATCTCCTGAACCTTCTCCTGGGCTCATCTGTGTTCCTTGTAAAATCCCGCTAAGTCAGTTTAGCAATAATCCCCCACCCTCTATATTTGATTGCCCTAGATACCTGACACAATAAGAAAACAAAATTTTTAGGGCTACCCTCAATTCTATGCAAAAGGGAAAACAAAGGCCTTAGACACGGGTTAAGAACTAGCCCTGCAGATCACTCATTAAGGAAATTCCTTGTTGACTTTCCCTAAGCAAGGACACACAAACTGTAACTCAGGGTCTGCAGGCTGTGTCTAACTCCTGTAACTAAAGTCTGTTCCATTCCACACTAATCATGAATTACAAGTTTATCTTCACAGGCAGCAGAACAGAGACAAGACAGGATCAGACATTCTTCCACCCACCCAGGGACACCTACACCTTCCTTCACTCCCTTTTTCTCTTCTAACATTTACCTGCCTTATGTAATATGTAGATTTTCCTTAGTCTCACAATAATGTAACCACTTTGTCTCACTACCCTCGCCCCATGAGTTGAGTCGGATCTCTCCCCTCTACTGCAAAATCCCATCGCCTTGGTGCCTGTACCTAACACTACGGTCCTGAATGAAGCCTGCCTTACTGTGTTTTAACAAGTGGCAGTGAATACTCTTCCTGATTATACAACTGTATAATCCCACCTAGGATGGAGGAAAGGGGGGGGGGGAGTGATGCTGTGGGTGGGAAGGCTGTGAAGTGAGGCTGCAGGAGAGGCCTCAATTGAGAAGAGAGGATCGGCTGCTGCTTCCAGAAGATTTTTCTTCTGACTCTGCATTCCAACCTGTCCTGGGAGCCCCTGTTCTATTTTTATAGCTGGGAAGGCAGAGGAAATCTCCCATGGTCCACCAAATTTCTTGGCAGTCGTTAGGGGTGGAAGGGATCCTCAGGGACTCCTCACCTGAGGGAGAGGGAACAAACAGAAGTCAGCTTTTCCCCCACCCCCACCTTCTCCTCATTTGTATTTGCATAAAGCCAGTGTCAGCCAACAAGCCCCAAGGCTCTTGGACTTATTAACAAGCCTCGGATCATAGATACTCCTTTTGTGATCAGGGTTTGATTTTCTGAGGCATCTCCCTCCACAAGTGGCTTTGGAAGCATCACTACCCCACTGCTCAGTTGTTTCCACTGTGCGGGGGCTTTGCTATAGCTGATAGGCAGATGGGTGAGGGGTCGCAGGGCAGGGTCTTTTGGTCCGCCAGCTTCCTTCCTCCCAGGTTCCCTCAGCCCTCTGCAGGTGGAGGACCGGGGGCGGGGTCCTTCCTGCCCCACTCTGCCGTAATGCAGCTTGCCACCAGGAGGCGTTGGTCCACAGGGCTGAGAGCGGGAGTGCTTGGATGAGGAGGCCACCCCGCGCCGGCACAGCGGCAGGGTGTTGCAGGTGCGAGAAGACGGAGGGGAGACTTCTGAGCGAGGGGAGACTTTGGAGAGGCTGAAGCCTGAAGACGCTGCTGGGAGGTAGTTTCTGCGCCCTGAGAGAACCCTAGGTAGTGCTTCCTGTGTAGGAGTCATGGGCCTTGCGCAGAGTACGGCCACTCTCAGTCCCTCCTCGCTCTTGCCGGCCGCAGGCGGTCAGGACGGTGCGGGCGTGCGGAGCCGGCTCTGCGCTCCGGTGGGGCGCGCCCAGGTGCAGACAGCGCTGGGCTATGGTTCCAGCTAGCACTTCCTCCCTCTCTGCAGCACCATGCGCACCCTCCTGCTCTGGGGCTGACCACATCTGTCTAGCACAGGACCACAAAGGTCAGGGGCCCATTTTAGAACTTCATTTATTTATTTTCATTTTTATTTAGTTTATTTATTTATTTATTTTGAGACAGAGTCTCAAGCTGTCGCCCTGGGTAGAGTACCACGGCGTCATAATAGTTCACAGCAACCTTCAACTCTTGGGCTCAAACGATCCTCTTGCCTCAGTTTTTTCTATTTTTAGTAGAGATGGGGGCTTGCTCTTGCATAGGCTGGTCTCGAACCCATGAACTCAAGCAATCCATCTGCCTCAGCCTCTCAGACTGTTGGGATTACAGGCGTTAGCCACTTCATTGGCTATTTTTATTTTTATTGTTTGGGATTCACTGAGGGTACAAAAAATTAGGTTACACTGATTGTATCTATTAGGTAAAGGCCCTCATATAATTGTGTCCTGCCCCCAAGAGATGTGCCATACAACATAACCCCCTGACCCCCCTCCTTTCTCCTGGCTCCCTCATTCCCTTGCCTCCCTCCTTGAATTGATTTGAATTTTTCTCTTAGGAAGGTATGTATTAGATCATCTACTGGCTTCATATTAGAATTTGAATACATTGGATTCTTGCTTCTTGATTCTTGTGATACTTTACTAAGAAGAATGTGTTCCAACTCAATCTGGGTTAATACAAAAGATGTAAAGTCTCCATCTTTTTTAATAGCTGAAAAGTATTCCATGGTGTACATATACCACAACTTGGTAATCCATTCCTGAGTTGATGGACATTTAGATTGTTTCCACATCTTGGTGATTGTAAATTGATCTGCAATAAATAGTCTAGTCCTTATGATAAAATGGATTTTTTTCTTCTGGATAGATTCCTATCCTGGGATTGCAGGATAAAATGGGTTGTTTTTATTTTTTGAGACAGAGTCTCATTCTGTTGCCCAGGCTAGAGTGCAGTGGTGTCATCATAGCTCACTGCAACCCCAAACTCCTGGGCTCAAGGGAACCTCCTGCCTCAGTCTCCTGAGTAGTTGGGACTATAGTTATGGGCCATCAAGCCCAGATGAATTTTTCTATTTTTTGTATAGAAAAAAATAGAACCCAGACTGGTGTTTCCTTCAGGTTGGTCTTGAACTCCTGACAGCAAGCCTCCCAAAGGCCCATTCCCGCCCCCACCCCCCACCCGTGGGCCCAAGAACCTTTAAAAGACAATTGTGCGGCAAGACCGTAACGGAGCGGTGCACGGCCCCCCCCCCCCCC